>VXBR01009555.1:762569-792566 GCA_013400215.1 Cisticola juncidis | reverse complement strand
TGAGCCCAGCCGGCCCACGGCCCCGGGGCTCCTCTCGGGCTGCCCGCGCCCCCAGCACCGGCACCGGGCCCCAGCAGCGGAGGGCGGCGGCTGCAGGGCCCGTGAGGGAGGCCCAGGCAGAAACACAAGTAAATTTGAGAACAGCGAGGGAAAAGAGCCGGCCCGTCAGGCACCATAGCAATGCAGGCGTATCCAGAAAGAGATGATCCCCTTATAGGATTTATCCGCTGCAGAGCGCACTGGGTCACTCCAGGAACGATCAAATGACCTATTTCTGTCTGTTTTGAGCTCTTCCCTTTGCCACACTGAACTGAACCCGCTCCTTCCTGTTTATCCGAGACACAGGATGGGTGCTCCTGTACCTCATCACCTACTCTCCTGTATCTGTGCAGGCTGGCTGCAGCCGGCAGGCAGGGAAGGACGCTCTGCACAGCCATGGGCACCAAAGCAAGGAGGAACCATATTCAATCCATTTTCACACTGAATTTCTGAACGCTCCTGCCTGCAATATCCAGCCTGATCGCATCTTCCCACTTCATGCATGCAGTATAACCACACTGACACCTACAGAGGAGGCTGAGGTTTCTCTCAACTACCAGCACCAGGGCTACCTGTCTAATACACTTCCCCAGAAATGTCCTTACAGCATGCAGCCCGTGGCAGAAGCCTATGAGATTAGGCAACCCCATGGGCGGGGGGGAAAGCAATTTAGAAAAATGACAGCATTCAGACATCAAAATGGACACTAATTTCTGCCAGTGACCTTCTGCCAAAGGGTATTTCCTAGTCACTATACTAAAATACAGCAGTATTTGCTTGCTGTGAAATATTAAAAGGCAAGGACTAAAATCCAGAAACCTCACCTATTCAGCTGCTACCCAGCTATAAAAGGTCTGAAGAAGTTTGACACCTTGTTCTGTCAATCAGTACCCCAAAAACATCCCCAAATATCTGAACACCCCATTTGAGCCTGCCCAGGGAGATCAGAGTCCCACCGATGTCTAACAGCAGCACATCAAGCTCAGTGATATGTAAACCTCTGTGAAGAGTTTCCAAAAGTACTTTGCCTGATGCCAGAATGTGTTTTGGGATCCTACCAACCCTGCTGGTGCCGGAGGGGATGAGAGAGAAGGGGTAGGTGAGGAGAGCACTGGTGTAACTCTCCCTGTCTGTGTGCACAGGCTGATGTCTGTGGGGCACCCTCCAGGACCAGCAGAGCTGCAGCTTGTACCTTGTACCCTTTTGTCCCCTCCCCACCACTGTTGCACATGCAGTGAGGGAGCCAGCATGGATGATCAACAAAGAACCAAAGTGACAGACACTTCAGGACAGCATTTCAGTGCTGTTCTGACACATAAGTCAGGACAGGGATTTCCTCATGCACAGCCAGTATTGAATCAACATCACACTCTCACATGCTCCTGAAGAGATCCTGCCCCATCACTGAACCAGAAGCTTTTCCACGGAGTTAAAAGGGCATGAACTTACCCTCTTAACAAAATAAAGCAGCAGCCAGCCCCAGGGTGCCTCCAGCCAGAACTTGGCTCTAATCACTCTGATGGCTCTTCTTGCATGAAAGAATCACTGTCCTTTCTGCTTTGTTAGCTGTAGATCATGACAGGTGGTTGCAACTGAATGGTAGCTCAAGGAAATAATCCAGAAGGGACTGATCCTCTCTGCCCATTTTGTGGCACGAACACATATGCATGGCCAGTAAAACTCCATCACTGCAGCCTGGAGGCCTATTGCACTTGCTGTAAATCCATGCAAGTAACTGTCCAGCTCATGGAAAAATAAATTCATGGTCCCTCGAAGAAGAAAATAGAGATCTTCGAAGTTTCCAGCAGTCCTGCTCTACTTCCAGCAAGAAACTGTTGAAAGCTCTGAAGTGCCCACACTGACCACATATTAAACCAGACAACCAGTAAAGTTCAAAATTAAATTACTTCCTTGATTAAGAGCTTTCAGGGCCTCAGGACAAAAAGGAAATATATTCCCTTTGGTTTCTTTTACTTCAGCAAAGCATTTCTCAAATTCATTTCTTGGTCTATCTTCATTCTCGAGATGCTCTTCATGGAGCTGAATGCAAAAAGCATTCAGCTTTCCCCTGTGCCTGCCAGTCCTTTCTCATTACTTTTGATGCACAGTCTCTGTGGAAACTAAAGCTAAAAATAAATCACCCTCATCTCCTCCACTAGCACATACTATTTTATTCTCTAACCATAATTGCTTGATCTACCTGCATTCATGAGCTTCTAGGAAGAGACCTTACCAGCGTCGGGCCAATTTCTGTATGAGTCCTCTCCAGGGGTGCTGCTGGTGGTGTGCCTGGGATCATTGCTTGCACACTGCCATAAAGATACCTTGCATCCACAGTCACTACTGGGAACCTCTGAAAACCCCAAATCCAACTCTGAGCTGCTGCAGGTGGAAGGACTGTATTGCCATTTTTCTCCTTTGAACTCATTATTAGAACACTGCATCCTTTCCTCTGCTCTTCTGCTTCTGATCAGGGATCTTTTGTTTGCTGCTCAGCTCACAGTTGAATTGCAGGCTGTTTCCATGGTGTAAACAGGACCTGTACACATCATGTCAGTAAAGGGCCCAGAGCCAACACTGGCCCTTCTGAAGAGGGGCAAAGCTGCACTACTCCCTAAGGTCCTTGTGTAAGAGTCAGTCAAGTCCAGTCTCAAGGCATCACAGCCTCCTTCGGCTGTGTGCAGACTCAGCTGTTGGATGGCATCAGAAAAAGACCTTTTCATTAAACAGCAAACATCTGTCCTTTACAGTTTACCCAGTCTTTTGTTTCTTTGCTGGACAGCAATCTGTCTGTCTCTGCAGGCAGAGACCTCGATGAGCTACTAATGCCACCCAAATGCCAATTGAAAATCTGAGCAATAGGAGAGAATCTACAAAAAACCATCCCCAAAATCTTCCAGGCTACAGCCATCTCTCTGTGGAAGAACTGTGCCATTTCAGCTCATAGGAACAGGCACAATATAGAATAAGTGTTCTCTAGCTATTTTAGAGTGATTATTAAATGAAACTTGAGGATACAATTCCTGTATTAATGTAGCTGTTGAGGGAGCAGCTAAAACATTTTGTTCTGCTAGAGCCAGTGTAAAGGCAGAAAATAATTTCTCTGATCTGAAAGCTGTTTAAAAAGAAAACACTACAAAACTTGAAAAGGAGTACAGTCTAGAGGCTCATAAAGGTAATAGTGCAACATAGTATTTTCAGTTCAGAAGAAGGGAAAGAAAAGCCACAGGAGCATAAAGCAGGAGAATCCAGCAGAAGGATTAGCATGCACAGTGCAGCCTTTCACCCCAGAGCAAGGGAGAGCTCCAAGGGAACCCGATCATATTAAATGTGAAGCTAAAATTAGATGCTTGGAAAAGCAGATAGGGATGCAAAAATTAAAAATAGCTGCTGTATCTGCAGAAAGTAGTGGAGAATTGGATTTGAACTCACCAGAGGAAGATGAATTAGGGGATGTTATATATAAATGAGAAAATAAAAAGCAGCTAGGAAGATCAGCATGTATAACAACAGATAGATCACCATCCCAAGGCAGGGAGGCCACAGCACATAAAATGGCTACTGCTTTACATGACAAGAAATAACCCAGGGGATTCAGCTGTTGATCTCAGGCCACAGAAAGCAACAACCCCAGCCTTGAGTCCAGGCTATTTCAAACTTTGAATTAAATTGAAATAAAACAGGTGAATTGATTAAAGCTTGTGCTAATACCAGTTTTTACTCAGCTTGTGATCAAGTATCAGCACACAGCCTCCTCCACGACTGCATTAAGTCAAACGGCTGCACAGACAGGTAAGGAGGAAATGCAGCTGGCAGCAATAGCAATGTCACAAGCCAAGAAAAGGCAGAGCATATTTTACGACTAAATGAGCAGTTGCTCAATTGTTGACAGGATGTAATAGCAAGTACAAACCACCCTTTGCTGATTGGGCACAGGTACCTGCAAGCAGCAGGTACAATCTCCTGGCAGCAACAGCAATCAATCAGATTCCATGGGCTGATGGATTATGAGAACCAGCTGTCAAATACACCCCTCCTATTTGCAACAAATGCTGATGGAGCAGAATGAGAGGGAACCTACTTAGAGAGCTAGAAGAACACTCTTACTGAGTGTTACGGGTTTGGTTCAGGAGGTAAAGGGGGGGAAAAAAGCCTGAGGGAGCATTCCAATGTCAGCCAAGCAGAACCCACAGTGAAACATTAACTGAAAATATGGATAGAAGAGAATAAGATCTGGCAGAGGCAGATTTTCTCAAGAAAATAATGAAAGAAATACACTGTCAGGGTCAGCATGTATTTCCCTAGCCCCTAGAGTGCTTGTCATGAAACTAAGGGCAAAACCTTTTACTGTGTCCATGTGAGCACAAATTTATAGGATGGCACAACACAGCTCTATCTTGCTGCCTTCCTAACTCAGGACGAAGAATGAAATATCCAGGCAAAAAGAGCACTACTGAGTGGAGGCAAATTTTTGGAAGGTGCAACTGAAAATTAAAAGGAAATTTTGTAAAAAACACAAGGCTGAAATTTTAATTATTTTTTCCTGCTCTAAACACATAGTGTCTGTAGGAAAGCAGTATTTACAGGGGTACACCTGGATTCACTTGACACGACAGAAGGGAATTCCACATTTGAGTCAGTCTCTACAATGCAACTCTGGGGTGTTGATAGTATGCAGGGCCTAGATCTTTAACCTGAAGAAAACACCCTCATTCTCTAATATTTAAGGGATGGGGGTGCAATCCTATCCTGTAGCATTCTTTTGACTAATTAATTATTCAGCTTAGTATTTCAAGGTGATTAAGCAGCAAAATCTGGCTTCTGACTCGAGTCTCTTTGACAACAACTTTGCTTTAGGCAATACAGCAAATGTGTTAGGAATGAACACACACTAAATACTCCCACAAGAATAAAAGTAGAGGATCCATGACGATCCAGAATGTTTGATGTGCTGTCATGACTTGCTCAAGAGGGGGGCCTTTGTGGAAGCATGGAGGACGGTGTTCATGCAGTTTCCAAGAGTGAGGTACCCCCCCAGGTCCCCAGAAGTTTGCAGCAGGACAGGCAGCACAGAGCAGCACAGCATGGCCCCAGCTTTATGTGCTGCTCAGTTCTAGGCAATAGTGAAAAATAAACATGCTGCAGCTACCCTGTGTCCATGAGCAGGTGATGAACCCACAGTCTCACAGCTCTTCACATCCAAATGGCATCTGTCTTCTTTCTCACCTTCCGTGAGAACTCCACACCCATCCCTTCCACTGCTAGCCAAGTGTGCAGCAGAGCCAGAGCCTGGAGGAATTCCCCACCACAGGGCACTGTTTGGCTCTAGTACACTCAGGTCTAGCAGTGATGCTGGCCTGTCAGCTGGTTTTTCAATGTCCCAGCCTGTGCTGCAGATGGGTTTGCTTGCTGAGGTGACACGGCCAGAGCAGTACAGACCTCAGAGTGGCTCTATTCTGCACTATGGGCACTGGCTCTTGGGGATTTGACATCGCCAGACATCTCTTGGATTTAATTTCCTACTGCTTTTCCTGCAGGCTGGTGGCAAAGCTCTCAGCCAACACTGACACCCTGCCAGCTCCCAGTTAGGGACTCCCCTGGGAGTTAGCACATGCAGAATATACACTTCTTAGTATCAAAGATGCCTGATCCTCAAATCACTGGTCACAGCAGCTCAAATCACAATGTACTTGCTTCCTTAAACACCTCCTAATGCTAATGGATTCTATTCTTCACTAAGGAGTTCTCTGTTGTTACCCCCTGCTGACCCCCTCAGCTTTCTTTTCCTTCACCATCACCTTACAGCCTTTCTTCCCCCTGTGGGTTTCTGATCAAATGCCCCTCTCCAGCATCACACCAGGGATCATACAGCACTTGACTTACTAGGGCTGCATAACTACAGCCTGCTACCAGAATAATTCCTGCAGAATGAGAGGATTTTTATGAGCTTGCTCCTCTGATGGCTGCAAGTTAAATTGCTGCCAGCTGAGGATTACTAACCTGTAGAGAGCTGGCAGAGATCCAGGCCCTTTGTTCCCTCAGTGCAGAGGGATCAAGCACACTGCATCTCCTGATAGCAGTGGTGATTCTTGTGCAGTCAAGATAAAGCTGGTAAATCAGACAGTCATCCCCCTCCCCTGCCATGAGTAAATAAGACACTGAATGTTTTGGTGCTGCCAGCAGAGATATGATGTTAATTCAAAGGCAAAGACTGCTCAGCCCTTTCTGGGTGTCCAGGGTAAATGAGAGCAGCTGCTTACTCCTGCTGCATGATGCTTTCCATTTCATTCAGCTGCAGGACTCCAGCAGCCATCAAAGCCTGCAGTATTCTTCATCAATCCCTCCCCCTACAAAGGGAAACAAGCTTTATCCTAATGAGCCAGAAGTGCACATGGGGTTACTTTCCCTTTTTTAAAAATCTTGCTTGCTGTGGACTACGTATCACACCTTGGCCTGTTAACAGCAACCTGGCTCTACATTTAGCTCTGGGGAACAGACACACATGCAGCCTGAATTTCTACAAAACACAACCCCTTATTTGTGAATCTCTATTTTACCACCTATAGTCCTGCCTGTCATGTTCCATTCTCCTTGTCTTTTGAAGGAAAGCACCCTGGGGAAGGGATGTACCTGTTTCTTCTACAAAAAGAACATGGGTAAGTTTCAGCCTTAAGGAAACAAGGGATGTCTTTTGGAGTGGGTATGAAATTCAAGATTTTGTTGAAACAATCAGTGTGCTAAGCTTTCCAACTCTGTCTCACTTGTTGGCTGGACCTCAGCCATCAATAAGGCCTTTACTGATCTAATCATTGCTGCTCCCATGTGTATAAAAATACTCACTATTACTCTTTTATAACTGGACCATGCCAATGACTAACAGGTCTGTTTGTGACAAAGTAGATAAGCACATAAGAAATAGACAGCAACATAGTTCTGTGGAAAATATCAACAGTTAATAAAAAATATTTTAGCCACATCATATGTAACCCTAACTCCCAAAGACTGAAAAACCTAATTTATGTATAATTACCACTTTTTTTCCTTAGACAATATGAAACTAGGAGTTTTAAATTTTAGGATGAAGTATGTCTTTTTAAATAAATAAACCTGCACAGTGATGCAAACAAGTGAAAATTGCACTGGTTACCCTCTTCCAAAAGGCAATTCAAATGAAATTCTAGATAGTTGTAAGTAATAAAAGCCCCTCTTCTGAACTGACAGAAAAGTGCTGAGCATCACCAGGCAGCAGTAGACTGCAGGAGTGATGTGTAGTCTTCTTCACAGGGCCCCAGGTGTAAGAGCCTCTCCTGTAGCACAAGTAACTCCTCCAGCCAGCCCAGGCAACCATGGCTAAAGCCATGCCTCAGAAGCTGCAAAGACAATGCATTTGCACCCCCTGCCACAGCAGTAAGGACCCAAGGCAGGTTCTTTCAGCAGCAGTCATACTGATTTTATTATACGCTTTGAGACAACAGTTTACTATCAGAGGGTCAATAGCTCTGGCACACCAAACAATTACAATTTGTTTTATACACACACTATTATGTCTATTCTCATCACAAACAGTTAAAACAAACCCAAAATAATTGAATAGCTTTCATATTAGGTTTGTCAAAACATTTGTTACAGGCAGTTCCCAGGGAGTCAGACACCTTAATAAAGAAGTTGACATGGGAAGATCCAAATATTATTCCCAATAAAGGAGCTGAACAACATCAATGAAGAATTTGTCATATTCAGACAGCTCCCCTTGTATCCTTTCACACACAACCTTGTTCATGCACCTCAAGGGTAATAGAAGTGTAAGAAGTAGCAGAATATATCAACTTTGATTTCTGAAGTATTTGTAAATGTTTTGGGCCATGGTTTATTTTTCCTCCCTTGCCACCTTCAAGTGTCTAAGTCATCTATTTCTCCCGTATACAAGCTCACACATCAGTGAGACTAGAAACTATGAACTCATTCAACAAATTTCTTTATCCAGAGATTGTCTCAAGCCATTAAACAGTAACAACATGTTAAACATAGAAGTAATGTCCTTCCTGACAGGCCGAGCAGCAGATCTGATACAATGATGTGAAAGGAGTATCTGGAAACCTGCACATCTTGGCTGCAACTTTGACAGAGCTATGAATTCTCCTCAGGTGACTTTCACAAGGTATCAGTGATAGGAAGAAACTAAACTTTTTCACCTGCCCTGGGTGAATTTACTTTCCATTTTTTCAGAGAAGACTTGTCAGAACTAAACATTTTGCAGGAATAGCCCAGATACAGTTGCTTCTCAGCCATCCCTCCTATAAGGTTAATTTAAGAGCCAGAAAGGGTCAGCATCCAGATAACCTCTTCATTTCACTCTTCAAAAACTATAAAATTATCCTGCACAGCCTTGAAAGACAATATATTTCATGATAATTAAACACTTCAGTTGGAGTACCCAAGACCTTATGTCAAACCATAGTACAAAATAGAAGTTTGTATTCATTATCAGTTATGATTGAAATGAATCTAATGGTTCCATGCTCTTGGTAGTGTGATGTGAAAGTAGAAGCACTTCAAAATATCAACTTGTTTTTATACCCTTTCAGTTGGACTTTCATAAATTCTGTTCCATTGGTTGTGCAAGTTGGTGTCCTTGTATATAAGCCAAACATTTCCTGCCCATAAAATCATATTAACCAAGCCAAACACCTGTAGGATAAAGAAAAAAAGGGAGAGAAAAAGGTAATATTAAATTCATTATGTTTGATTGGGTTTTGTTTTTCTTTTTTTAAAAGAAGCCAAAACATCTCTTCAAGGCAAACCAGAAGCAAGCACTATCTTTGGCACCCCTTTCATTTGGAGAAGATGTTTCCACACTCTTCAGAGTAACATAAGCTATTTTAGCTATTTGACAGAGTTCTTTGTAGACCAGATAGTCAAACTTACTGTATACTTTGCACAGAATTAGGCAAATTCTTTTCAGTCACTGAGCACCTCCCCACATGCACTCCCAGACCAAATGGCTAATTATTATTGGGCCAATGAATAACAGCCTGACTTTTAAAAAGTAGGATTCACTAGGAAGATCATACCATAAGCCTAATTTGCTCTGCTGTGAAATGTTCCTTGTATGAACATGAGTTTCATACCATTATGTTACAAAGAACCTCAGTTTGATGTGTAAAAATTCTCACAGTTGAGTAAAAAGTTAGGTTCAGCCCCAGCACAGAGTTTCCTCCTTACTTAGATCAGTCATCAAACCACTTGGCTGGCTCAGCAAGATATTTTAAGTTGCTCTTGGCTAAAGGCATAAATAGACATGCAAATGCATCTGGAAATGCTGCATGTAACAGCTCTGGTAGTACATCCTGCAAGTTGATTCTTTTTATTTTCTTTAGAAGAAAACTTGTTTCCTCCAAGAAATTATTTGCTCAGTGTTTTTTACCACAGTATTAATGGACCTGAATGACAATCCATAAAGAAATCTTAACACAGAGCAACACGTGCAATCAGCAGAACCCGGGCTCTCAGGTACCATTTGTTTTTTTCCAGCACATTTATTGTACCAATATGATGGAAGGCATACATACCACAGACACATTCAGAACTCCCATGCTGGTCACAGAAAGAAAGAGGCAAGTTGTTCCTGGTGCTTTGCAAGTTTCAATTCCTGGAATAATGCCGGCTCCTGTGGATGCTTTGATGTCAGCAAGCGCCTTTGCCCAAATAAAAGCACTGACCAGCCACAGAAAGGCTGTCAAGACACTGATTGCCAAGTCCTACACAAGAGAAATACTCATTAACAGGTCAAAAAATTGCAGGAATATACATGAGAACAAGGCAGAGACAGCATCAATTATATCACCAAGATAACTGCATCAGTACTAATGATCACAAGCAAGTTTAGTCATTAACAATTTTATACTTACAACTCAATGTTGTTAACCAGCTGCAAAACTATATGCTTATGCTTGATAGATGCAAAAGAATCTTAACCTAAGTAATCTCTTTCTAAAAATCAGGTGCCTAGCACCCATTTTATGAGAATTTGAGCCAAAGTTAAGTGAGGCTGATGGGAGAAGGGCAGAGGATTTAAATCTGGATGGTCAATAGGCTAAAATTTGTCTTGAAAGGTATTGAGTCAATTTTTAAGCATATTATGAAATCCCTCATTCAGAGCTTCAATATCAAAGGTGACTATAATACACAAGGTAACTATTTCCCTCTGCCAGTTGCATCAGGGGCGCAGCGGGGGCTCTATACAGACAAATTTTTCAGATTAACAGAGGAGGTCCCACCTATGGAACAATTGTATTCTCAAATGCCTGTCACAAAAGAAAAGTTGTGGTGAAGGCACTGTTCATCTGAAAAAGTGGAAGTTCATTCCTCTGCTTCAATAACTGCATAAGGTGTGATGCCATGGATGGCCAAGGGCTTCAAGTCCCCTTTTCTGCCTGATGCTGTAGGGACCAGTCTGAGATATTGTGTTCACACTCCATTTAGCTTTGGTAACTACTGGATATTCCCCAATTATTCTTGCATTAGCAATATTTCTCATCTCTTTGTCCCTTCAGAGTCAAAGCATTAAAATAGCTTAGTATTACTTACAGCTAGTGGAAACTTGTTATTCTGCTGATACACATGGTAATATCCAATATATAGGACAAGGGCAGTGATACAGTAGAGGAACACCAGTGCTGCCAGAGTAACAAAGAACTGCGCAGAGGAGGAGAAGTCCCCGGTGAGGTGAGCATCAGTCCAAGTACCACCACAGCCTTGTGGGTCTGGTGCACTAAACACAGCAGTATTCAGCCTGTGAAGGTTAGATCCATGAGTTAGAGTTTGCTACACAGTGGGAGCTTGCTATAATTATACTGCATGCTTCACAGCAACAGTGCTTCAGCATTCTGATTGTATAAGTTTACTCTGAAAGATACACTGTAGACACATAAATAATCAATTATGCAACACAAAGGTTTGTCCAGCTATCTGAAGACTGTGCTCAATCCTACACCAAGATATACCATAGTACCTTCAGGAGAAGAGTCCTAATCTCATTGTTACAGCAGCTGAACAAAAAATTCCCAAATTGGAAGCAGACTTCACAACATTACTTGGGAGACTGGCATTTAAATAAGGTGATCAGGACTTAGAAGATAGTATAGCTTCAAAACCCACAAGCACTGAAGCTGAATAAATAAAGCTGTGTGACTATCATTAATCATTTTGTGACCAGCACAGAATTATTTCAGATCCCCACTCTCCCCTCCAAATGCTGCTACAATATTGGGTTTGAGACCAAATTCTATCCTGTTTTAATATTTTTTTTACTAGTTGAATCAATTTCTATATTTCTTTATGTTATTATGTTTATTGAAGACAAATGGAACACCAACCCTGCACTCATCATAGCTGTGCAGCTGCAAGAGCAAAGAGGAAGCCTTCTTCCTCCTGCTCCAGGAAAGGAGCTTGTCTCTACATGAACACTGCAATGACACTGAAATATTAAGGCTTTTTGTGTCCAGCATCTTCACCAAGATAATGCTGGAATAAACTGAAAAGAACTTTCCATTCAGTCTTTGAACAAAAATAGGATAAAGGCACATTCAAAATAATCTTATCTGGACCTCCAAAAGCAGCTAGAAATGGATGAAGAATTAGGCTGTTAAAATAGATTGTGTTTTTTGGCGTACTAATTACTATTGACAGCATTCATGAACTGCTAGACTAGAGCTTAAGATAGAGTCAGATAGAGCACAGCAGCCTGCTGCCATTTCTACCTGCTTCCTTCACCACCAACAGCTACAGTGCTTTGAACAATTACAACTAAATAGTTTTAATTGCTACTACAGAACAAGCTGGAGGTTTCACATCTTCACTTATACAGTAAGCACATGTTCATAAGGAGGCAGATAGGGAAAAGGGGAGTAAGAAACAGTAACTGAAGAGCTAAATGCTCACCTGAATGGATAAGCAAAAGCAGCTGTAATGGTTTTGTTTACCACACCTTTGCAGGAAACTAGAAGAGCAGTTTCACCTCGAAAGCCTCCACATGTGGCAAAAGCAAAGATGGCAAGAAGCTATAGGAATTGATACATAGACACATTAGTGCATACCACTGCAGCTCAAAGGAAGCAAACTCAACATTTAGCTGAAACAGCTAAAGAGAAGAAGCAGTAACAAAGTTAGCCAAGGTGAAGTATGATGTCAAGAAGAAAACGCTAAGTTTCAAAAATCCAAAAGCATAAGCAACACTGCCAACTAAAACCCATTTAAAAGTGCTTTCTGTTTATTTTCAGTTGCACAGAAAAATTTTTGGGGTTTGTATTTTGTTGGGTTTTCTTATATGCTAACAGCCAGCATAGTATTTCTTGCAGTTGATAAAGAAAGTATTTTTACAAGTCTTGCACATCCACAACTATAAATTCAAATTACTAGAAAGTACATGCGCAGAGTATCACACATCAACTTGACTTTCTAAATAGCTCTTATTTTCCCTTTTTTCACTATCTAGACCCTAAAACCCCAATCATCTGAACACAAAACACACAGCAGCACAAGCTACTGTAACACACTTGTAATTAACACATCAAGTTTATGTATCTGCAGTCCAAAGGTGTGGCTGAGGAGCAGCCCAGTCATGGACACCCAGCACCAGCAGCCTGGGTCAGTCATCCCAGTGGCTCTCACCTCCCCAGGGGTACCCAGCCCAGGCACTGGGACAAAGCCAGGCCTGGGGCAGAAGAGGAAACAGTTCTCCCAGCTCCACTCACCCATTGAAGGACCTTAACAAAGCCCAGAGGCTCCAGAAGCATGCTGAAGTCCATCCTCAAGCCCACCACCACGGGAGAGACCAAGGCAGGCAGCAGGAACCAGGGCCAACACCAGCCAGCAGCTGCAGCATCCCCGGCACCTCCCCTTAAGGGCAGCCCTTGCCACACCCCTCACCTGGAGATGGGGACCCACCCACAGATACTCAGCTGCAGCTCTTCAGCCCCAGGCCTTGCCTGGGGGCTGGGGAAACCATGCAGTGGCTGTCACAGGAGACACAGCACTGGCCATTTTGTGTGACGAGGCAGCAGTGACTTCTTCCTCTCCCCCTTCCTCAGCCCCTTCCTCTTCTCTCCCCACCCAGCACACTGTGGACAGTCATGTGCTGTACCTTGAGCTTGATGATTTGATGGCAAACAAGGCACAGGCACCTGACAATCCATGAGCTTGCCAAAATCTCATTGACTACCTTTGATTATTTTAGCTTTAATTGTTTTCTGTGGTTTCACCTTGTTGCTGATACGTTAATCCTCAGTAAAAGTGAAGATCTAAAACTCATGCTGAAGGAGGTTTGAGGACTGTCAGAGGAACTGCCCTCTTTCCTCTTCCCTGGCCAGAGACCATGGATAGCCAAGGTGGCCACGGGCACTGCCACAATTTCCTGGCTCTGATCCAAGATCCTGCAGGAGCTTCTCCTGGAATTGCTGGGAGCCTTTGAGGAACATCAGGATGTCTGGAGCTGCTCTTGGGAAGGGAAGTTGTGGCTGCTTCTAGCAGGATCCACCTGACCTGGCAGCTTATTGCAAGATCTGCAAGCAGATCCTGGCCAAAGGTCCTGGGTCCCAGCTGAGCACTGTTATTGCTGCTGGGCAGCCTTGAAGAAGGTGCTGAAGAGACACCAATGGAAGAGCTGGCTTTGAGTTCAGCTCCTGGGTGTAGTTAGAGCACGCAGCAGCTCCTGCCAAAGGGGGCAGTGGCCTCCACAGGGCAGAGCAGATGTGTGCTCAGCTCTGGTGGTGGTGGGGTGCTGAGGGCCTCAGTTTGGGATCAGCTCTCCCTTGGCTCAGATGGAACTGTGAGGGGGTTGCAGCTCTCCAGTCCTGGTGCTGACAAGCTGAGGTGCTCCATGGAGCTGATGCCAACAGGTAAGGAAGGACTGCTCAGGGCTGTGGAGGCTGGGGGCTTGACTGAGTTTGCTCTGTAAGAGATGTTCTTGCTGTGAATAAGCCATGGGAGGCCAGGCAAGGGTGGGAATACAAGAGGAAGCTTCTGGGCTGGGGACTACCTGTGAGAATGGTGACAAAGCCAGTGTTCAGCTGGCCTGGGGCTGCACTGCTGCAAACTGCCTGGATGGCTACAGGGTCTGCCATTCTCACACAACTCAAGGAGAATTTCTGACCCCAGCTTTCTGTGCAGTGAACAAGAGAGGTGCTGACATCTGCCTGCTGCTACAAATCCTGGAGGGAGTCCAAGTTAAAGCTGCAAAAAGGATGGCTCTTTCCTTCCTTTCACTGCTTTGTTCAATAGCACATAAATCTCACAGGAAACCCACTGTGATCCAGACAAGCAGTGCTGAGGGATCAAGCCACCTTGGTTAGCTTCACTTCTTGGATAGCCAGTGCCTTAAAGGAATAAAACAGGAGTATAAAACCAGGGACAGTCCGAGGTGAAATGTCTATTTGCTCAGCTTCTTGGCATCCTCCATGCCAAAGAAAATTGGTTCCATATGTAAGTGGCATATACGATCTTAGTTAGCCTAAATGAACCAAGTAACTCCCTGTCCTCTCATCCAACATGCCTCTGTAATTTTTTTCTGTCTTCCTTCTTCTGCATATTCTACTTCAACTCTATAAGCAATGAATCTCCTTAAAAGTACATTGGTTTGATTACTCTACTTTTCCACTTGTCAGTTAAAACCATTTCATTATTTAAAACATTTTTCAAAAATTATCTCAGTCCTGATTTCTGTGCTTTTTGTTCCTCAAGCCTTTTTAGATTCAGGTGTGCACTATGGATGTACTCTGAACTATGTACAGTGTTCTAGCTGCAGGCTTGTTAATTCAAAATTGGAAAAGGTTCTTAATTTTTCACTCCATATAACTTATCTTCCCCCTGAGTTTAAAGGTATGTTGGAACATTTCTGCTTGTGGATTTCATTCCAAAGTGACAGCAAACATTTTAAATGCAGGTGGTCCTTCCAAATGGCTAATTTCATTACCTGAAACCAGTTCTGGATCAAATCCCTGCAAGGAAAGGTTTAAGCAGAAAGACTCTATATTTGTAAGGAGCAGTGAAAAAGTTCACTACAAAACCAAACAAACAAAAAACTACAAACAAACAAAATAGAGAGAAAGAAAAGATTAAGCAGAAACAGCCAGTATTGCATTCTGTATTTGGGAAAAAGTGGGACAGTATTAATATGCTAATCATGTAATAAATCCTTTCCACTCCAGCAGGGCCCAGGGGAGCTGAGTCACATCTGCTAAAGCTTTTATATCAGTTGTCAATACCCAGCAACCCCAGTTTGGACAGGGCTGATAAAGGAGTTCCCTTAATATGGGCAATGATTGAGGGTCGTCTGTGACACCCTGAGATCCAGATGTCTGCTATGGCAGTACAGCCTATCCATTTATCTCTGCTCCTAAGAAAAGAGATGAGGTGACTGATGCAGAGCCCTCGTGATGGAGAATTAAATGAGAACAATGCAGTTAATGTCAAGCTGCACGGTCACTTGGGAGTCAGTTTGTGCCGATTAGCCGACGCCTAAGCTGATCAAAAGACTGGGCTGATAATATTTGACACTGTAACATAGTTTCAGGTTCTGTGAGGTGTTTGGCCTGGTATTTGATGACTCTAGAAGGATATAAAACTCCTGTAATCACTGATTTAATTAGAAAGCAGGTACCTGACTGCAATTCCACTGAAAATCAATATTATTTGTGAAAAAAAATTATTTCTCAGCATACCAAGTCCCATCCTTTGGAGATTAAAAAAGGACAAAACCTGTGGCATCTATACATCTGGTCTCATGGTGTCTGGCAAAACTGTGGGAGAGACCAGTGGGATTCCTGCCTGTCCCAGAGATGTGTGTGCAACAGATATAGCAGTGTTTGTGCCCCCAAGTGAGGAGAGAGGGGGCTTCCCCTGGAGCACTGTGTGACAGTCTCATTTACTAATGTCTGTGGAAGATTAATTTAAATTACCTGGATGATTAAGAGTCACAGAGAGCTCATTTTCTAAGACTGAAAGAACTTGGGTGGCTTAGCAAAATGGAGGGTAACTAACAGGTATGGCTTGAACTGCACAAGGGAGTAGATGCAGAGAAGGCAGAGATTTATACTGAGACATTTTTACCAAAAGGATCCTGCATGTAATCAAAAAAGTGAAGTGTGAGATTCTGAAAATATCTTCCAACAGAAGACAAACACTGAAAGTTGCTTTATAGGGAGTTCGGAATATTTGCAATATTGTTGTTTGTGACAGCAGTAGAAAAAACCCTTGCTGGTTCATGGTGTTTTCTGCCCATCCTATCCCGTACGGAGTCCAAACAAGGATTAATTCAGGGAAGTCCTGAGCTCTGTGTTTACAGATAAAGCAAGAGTGGGTGATTAAGTTAATACTTACCTCAGGGGAGGAACCATCACCCAGGACTGCTCTGTCCACAGCACTGTCCATTCAGCAGGGCTGGAAACACCAGGTGAAGAAAGTGCTTTTCTTTCTCCCATAGTAAATAAAGCTTATTTGCCACATAGCTGTCTGCAAATAGTTCCTTGTCATGTTATGATCTGCATTTTGTTAGTTGTCTACATGTTTTCAAGTATCTGCATAATTCTATTTACTTGTACACTCTTGACACTTTAAATCCTTCCTCTTTAGACCTGTAAGTATAGTTATTATTCCGTTTATTTCTCATTGGCTCTCTAATAACAACATAAGTTAGATTGTTGCTTTTCCCTGCATCTCTGCCTCTTCTCCAAGACTTTGGAAATCACTGTTTGACGTGTTTGATCTTTGCTCAAAGTCCTTGAGACATATTTCACCACATATGCCAGTCATCTTTCATATCCAAGCAGGTTTTAAGTTCTGTGGCTAGTACAAGATAGATTTTACGAGATATTATATCATAAAAAAAAAACAAAAAAAACCCAAAAACTAGTCATTTTACACTGCCTGTTTTCCATTTACTCATAGCAGCTTAATTATTTCTGAAGTATTACTGGTATCCTTGCTGCCTTGAATTTAAGTTTTCTGCTATTGCATGCAGAAGAGTTTTTGTTATTCTCCTCGATACCTGTAGAAGCCACTGAAGAGCAGCCGGTGGTGTGTGTGCCCTACCCCCCACATTTCTGTGCACATTTCAAAAGTGCAAGAGAGAACTCAGCCTTGCCCAGAGAGGCAGCGGCTCCTCTGGAAGATGCTTCTGAGCAGAAGTCTCTTATAGCTGCTCCTGCCTCCCAGGCAATGCGATTTACACATGGGATCACAGTTTACACAAGAATCCTGTGGCTTAATTTCCATAGTTTAGCAGTCTACAGGTGTTAGTTGAGTACCAGGGGACCTCCCCTTGTGCAATACGCTGGGGTGTGCCTTGTTCTCTGAGCACTCCTTGAGAAAACCGGCGCTGAAGACAGAGCTCTAGGAGATATCAATTAGCTCTAAAGGATAAAGAATATAATGTAGGCAGTCGGAATAAAAATTCCAGATTGTGCTGTGGAGCTGTGAATCTGCAGGCAGGGTTGATCCAGCCGCCCTTTGGACGGGTTTGTCCGGGCAGGGCGGTGCGGAGTCCTGTCCCACCATCTAGCGGCGCGTCGAGACAGTGCACAGGGGAAAGGCGCCATTCCCGGGAAAAGGAGGTGGGTATTACTTAATAAATTATTACCAGTTTATGTTTGTCCTCTCTGAAGCCCAACAGAATTTCCTGGATGAAGGGAAGCCATTCAGAATGCCGGGGATGCTGATTTCCACACAGTGGGAAGGGGATAGAGAACATTCTCTGCTGCACCAGACCCCTTAATTTGGGTGTGGATCATCAGCAGCATCTCTGAGTACACACTGCTCTCACTGTATTTACACTGCACGGGATCTGTACCTCACAGCAAAGCACAACTCTGTAGTGCTGCTGGTAATTTACTTTTTGATAAATTTAGAATTCAGAAAAGCCCTTCCTCTTTTCCTTCTCTTCATTTCTTGTGAGTAATCTCTGAGAACTAATCTAGTAAATTAAGTTTTGACAATATTACACGACTTTAGGCAATATCTGCTCCTCATGCTTCAGCCTACCCCTGAGTTTCGTGGTGTTTTATGTGTTGCTTGGCTGGCACTGACAGCTAAATAAACGTGCTCCACCCATGGCTACACTCTTTCCTGCAGAAGGTTATACTGCCAGACATTTGAACTGATCAGGACAAAACCCCATAAATAGTATTTTTTGGTACCAAATGGATGCAAAAAAAATTGTGCACCCACAAAACAGGAGGTGTTTTGAGGGAACATCCCAGGAGTGTCTGAACAGAAAGAGTAGAATTCTGCTCCCAGCAGAAAATGCAGGGCAGGACAGATGCAGAGCTTTTGGGGCTCCCAAATGTATCAAATTGGACTCCTGAAGCGGACTCAGGATCGGCTCAGGGCCTGCTGTAGCAGCTGAGTCTCAGCACTAAAGGAGCTTTAGAGTGTGCCCTTTTATTTGATAGGTGGATAAACCACAGCATACACTCTGCTTGCTGAACTGCTGCTATGCTCCTGTGCAGCTAATGCTGCTATAAAATTGTTTGCATTTTTACCAAAAGCTCATTAGAAGTTTATGCATAATTAATTATACAACTGAATTGAATGCATTGGTTTTTTTCTCCTTCTTTATTTTTCTTGAAGGTTCCAGATTTCCCAACTGTTGACAAAGTATGTGCTAATGACATCATTATGAAGTTCTGTTGTTTACTGTTTTCTTCAACAAGTAGTAATTTTGTTGACTTTGGCAGAGAGATTGGTGTTTTGCATGATTTCAATAGATTTTGTTACACAGAGGCATAATATAAACCAAGATGTTCCAGAATAAACAGGACTATTACTACCAGATGGAAATAGTCATGAAGCATTATTTGATTTGAAAAAGCAAAAACATTTTAGGAAAACCATTTTAGGAGTCGGCTTAATCATTTTGAAAACAATATCTAGGTCTAAAGTATTGTTTTTGGAGAAAACAATGGAAGGATATAAATAGTAATTATTTCAGATCTTGCTACTTTATCGTCTATGCACATATTTAGAATACGTGAGTCTTTAAAAGACTTGCCAACACACTTGAGTTAGTGTTGTAATTTGAATCTGAAATGAGATATTTCTGATTATAACACAAATCAAGGCAGCTAAAACTCTGAAGATAATCTGGCAGCAGATTTATTGAACTTAGAGACAGGAGATGTTGTCTGACTTTATTTGTAGAGCTGGTCAAATGATTAATTGTGATTTTCAGATGAATTCAAAATTTATCCTGGTAACAATAGCTTATGCAATCAGTGGATAATGAGCCCTGGCAAATGGCAGTTTTATAAATCAAATCCAGGTCATGGACATCAGGCCACAAAATAAAAATTAATCTCTTTAACAGTACAAGTATTTCTTATTCTAAATTATGAGAAAGGAAGTCTGTGGAGTTGGGTGGAATAGCTATAGATGAATGCTGATGGTCAAGCAGGTAATATTTGTCTGCCAAATGAGATACAATAGATATTGTTACAAAGTCTGTTAAGAAATTGAAAGCAATGAAATGCACTGGGTAGATCATATATTTTAGATCATAAATTGCAAAAACACGCACAGGTTAAATAAAATGCAAACATATGAGAAGTAAAGTGGAAACTGAAACAGAGGATGTAAGATAATTAAACCATTGTTTTGTAGATAATTCAGTTGTTATCTGACTGGACTAAATTCTCTAGAAAATGAAACACAAACTAAACAGGTCTCAAGCAGCCTATATAAATGGGAAAGCCCCTCTTAATTTCATTGAATACAAATGCTACTCAGTTCATAAACCCTTAGTTCAAAAGTTCATAGTCCTTCAAATGCAAGGGTGAGCTCTCCTTTGGTGCAAGCCAAGAGTTTGCCAAGATCATCGCCACATAGAAAAAGCAAACTGTACTTTTGGCACTGCAATTTGGCAGCTGCATGTTTAGCATCTTTCCTGTAGACTGCCTCAGCACCTGACATTTAGCAGAAACAAATCAAGCAGGCACACAATGATCCTGGCCTTTCCTTGCTGGATCAAGTCGAGGAATAAATTGGGCCACTACTGTTACCTGCCTGTCACACTGCAGGTTTTAACAGAGCATAACTCCTGGCAGGAAAACTGAGCAAAGGAGGATAGCAGTTGAGAAAGAAGATATTGCAATATTGGCAAATTATACTTGGAAAACAATATCACAGGGAAAACAAAAGGAAAAAAATCTCCTTCATGTGATCTGACAAGTCCAGATTTTCAAGTACTTGGGCTGTAAAAAGCTGGGCCTCATAGAAAGAATTTAGAAATTTAGAAATCATGTATAAGAGTTGCTTTGAGACTTTTCCCAGTTTAATTTTTAAAAAAAGTTTTCTTAACTTTCTAGACCTTATTAATGCAGCATGTGGCAGTGTGAGTGCAGAGTAAAATATAGTATTAAATGCAGCAGAAAACCTTTATTTCCTAAGATGTTTCAGCTGCAGTAACTGAAATGTGACCAGAGGCCTTCCTGAACTCTCAGCTGACATGGTGTTATGTGATTTCTGCTCACAAATCCTCAGCCTCCAAACCACGGTGGCTCTGTGTCCTGGTTGTAACCATCTCTGGACCACTGAAATGTGCCTGGGAATTATTTGGGAGCACGTCTGTGTGCCCAATTCCTGCCCAGTGCCTCACCAATTTTCTGACTGACAGCACTCAAGGGCAGGTGATTCCCCTTGTCACTCTTGATTTTTTCTCATATCAAAGCAGCATTTTTGTGGGAGGGCTGGAACACCCACAGAAAGAGAAGTTGCCTGGGATTTCCTTCCCATCCCCTCTTGCAGAGACTCTCATGGCTCTCCCACCTCTCCAGGCACTTACCTGCTTGTGTCAGTGCTTGCAAGCCTGGTTTCCCCCTTCAGCCATCACCTCCCTCCTTCATACGCCTCCATTTTTCACAGGTCTCTCTCATGTTAATCAGTCCTGGGGGAATTCTTCCCTCCTCGTGTTATGGGAGACAGAAGGCAGCAGGAGGCTGGCAAGAAGCCAGCCAGGCACGAGAATAATAATAATGCTGCCTTTTATGCTCCAAATCCATTTTACTGTAAGCATCCTGCTGTACAAGCCATTTCATGAGCCATTCATCACACATAAACGAGCCCTTTACTCAGAGAAAATTCTGAAGAACAGAAAGCTCGGGAGGAAGATCTGGGTTCCTCAGTTAGGTGGTTACTAGGGTGGTTTACACGCCCTGGTGCCCTTGCAGGGTGTCTCAGCACACGGGTGCCTGCCAGCAGTGCCCAGCCGTGCCCAGCGCTGCCAGGAGCGCTGCAGCCTCACTGCAGGGCTGCCGTGTCCCTGCCTGGGACCGGGAAACTCCAAACCCCCGAGCCCAGGAGCCGCTCCTGGGCCCGAGCACAGCTCGTGTTTCGGCGCTGGAAGTGCCGTGTTTTGACAGACTTCCTGGGGATTTCTCCAGCAGCTGCTTTAGTCAGTCCTGCTGGTTGTCTGTCAGCCCCAGGCAGCATTTCGGTACATAAAGCTGCGACAGCCTCTGAGGGGCACAGGCAGCAAACTGCGAAGCTGTCCCAGCTTGGCTGGTTCTGCAAAGCCATAAATCCACTTGTATTTCTTTCCTTCGTCCCTTCTGCACTGAGCATGCACCGAATTCTTGGCTATACATAGTGCCTAAAATTTCTACCTTCTCCATGCTTTCCTATTAACGTCCAAAACAGATGGTGTGGGGTTTTTAGGATCTTCCTCAAACAGGTATATATAGGCTTGGCATGTAATGTAGGTGCATGTAATCTACATTAAGATATGAATTTCAAGCACCTGATTAAAATGCATATTGTTAATGGAAGGCAGAATTTAGGCCCTGAAAGTTTTGACACAACCTTCTGTAAGATACATTTGATTTTTCAGTAAGTTGCTATAAATTAAAATCAACAAATGGAATAGCAAATGGACTCCCTCACCAAATTGTGTGTGTCACATCTCATTTAAGGCTGGGACAAAAACTTCCATAGTTTTAGATATCTTTCCCCTAGTTTTGAGCACTGCCAGAGGATATTGACATACACGGGCAATATAAATTTAAAATTCCCCACACCACACCGGTGACACTTTTCTTCTTGCACTCACAGTACATAATTACTCGGTATCTTCCTTTATAGCCTCTTTTTGCAAATGCTTATTGCCAGGTGAGAGGGTTTAATGTCTTGGCACAAGATTCAAGTGCGGCTGGAGATGTCCTCGCTGAGCTGTGATTGAATGTCATTAAGCCATTTTGCTGGGATTGTTTATTCCATCCGCGTTACTTCCACCTAACCGGGCTCGTTCCGAGGGAATTCCCGCTTCCCCCGGCGGGTGGGCACAGCGCTGGCCCGGCCCGGGNAAAGCGTTTTGTAAACCTGGAAAATTCCCAGTGCTCACACTCCGCCTGACTGGTGTCCGATGGCAGCTCCGGCTGAGAACAGTCAAGGAGCGTGAGCAACAGGATGGAGCCTTAGAAAGGAAGGAAGAAGCACAAGGAGGGAAGAAGAAAAAAGCAAGAAGCAATCTTTTCCCTCTTCACAAAAATTCCAAGTATTCAAAATTTAACAGTTGGTCCTCAAAAGGATGCTGTTTTTAAACTATGCATTTAAAATTCAGGCGCTTGATACAGCCGAGGTTCCTTTTATTTGTTTTTTGATCCATAATCTTTTGGAGGTCACATTTGCCAGCTTTCTCTACAGTCTCAATGACTAAAAACCTACTTTTCATTGTCATGAAAGCTGAGATCCTCTCATAATCACATGACTCCAGAAGCTGGGGACAGAAGTACATGGTGTTCCAAGGGCCCAGCCATCAGAATGCTGGCAACGCTGCAAAATTTCCCTGGAGGACTCGTCCTGCTGTGCTTAATGTCCCAAAGATAATGCACAAAGTCTCAGATGAGATGGAGCAATCTAAAGGGCACATTGAGCCCTTTGCCATTAACCAGCAAAGTCCATAGATCATGCACCTCCCAAGCAGGACCTGTCTATCGAGGTAATGCTGACATTCATTTGACCTCAGGGCTGGATTGAATTTCCCTCAAGGCGCACTCAGAAGAGCCAGCAACTTTCTTGATGACTGCAAAAATGAATGGAGACAAAATCTCAGATCTAGAAAAGGTTTTGGGGTTTGTATTTTTCTTTTTCTTTTTTCAATTTTTTTTCTTTTTTTTCTTTTTTTTTTTTTTTTTTCTTATAGATCACTTACTCACTCAAAACCTCTCTGGTGTTGCCCAAAATCTGTATGTAATTTAGAAAGCATCTTTTGGATTAAGGTAATGGTATGATATATACACAGAAGAAAAAGGTATGAAATAGTTTTATTTAGAGACAAGATTTCACTTTTACATGTTTTCAGTTCTAATGCTCTAGTTTTCCCACTGTGGAATCTTTTATTCTGAAATGTGTCTTATTTAATGAGAATAAATTCAAACCTGATCAGACACAAAACATCATTTTGGATCTGACAAAATCTTTCAGCTGCGTGTGATAAAAATTAGGTTTATTTTAATTGCCATATTAAGAAAATCGATCCTTGGCACTTGTCTCAAACTCTGTCAACACAAAAAATTGCCCGGAAGCCTGTGGGGAGCCAGGGTGGCAGCAGAACCCCTGGACACACGAAGTCACTGAAGGAATTTGGCACTGCGAGGGCTCTCTGGGCAGAGGAGGTCACATCGCACCCAACTCTGCCTCCTGCTCCAGCCCAGGCACTTCGGGGTTAGCAAGGATTGTGAAAAAGCTTGTGGGGAGCAGGGGGTGCCCGCGGGATCTGCAAGCAGCTGGCAGCGCCTTTTTCTGTGTTTCTGTTACTGTGAAACACCAAAATGCGCTTGCCCGTGGCCCTCCCATGGACTTGGGAGGCACTGCACCCAAGCGGGAGGATTCGGGGATGCTGTTAACCCTTTGGTCTAATTTTAAGAATTGTTACTGCTGAAAGGAAAAAGAAATAACAGCAGACAATATCTGTGTAATAAACGCCAATCACTTGTTTTAGAAATTTATAAAAGTTAAATAAAAATAAAATGGTTATAAAAATAATAATACAAATATAGTAATAAAGGTTAAACAATTAGAGTTAGGACAATTAATGAGACAATAACAGCAAAGAGTTACAGCCCGGGCTGGGTACCTCTTTCTGGACAAAAGTGAGCCAGGAAAAGGACCCCATTAAAAGAGAATTTACTCCTTAAGAGGAGTAACCTATTGCATATACAAAACACTTCATGATTATGCATATATTTTGTTTAAAACAAGAAATTCGTCTGGTACTTGTCAAAAATTTTCTGTTAATCCCCAGGCACCTTTGAGTCTAAGTCAGGCTTGAAGAAGTTCATTTCTGTTGATAAGGAAAGCCATAAATTCCTCTTCTCCGGAAAATTTAGGGGTTTCTGTAATTGTTATCTCTGTGCAAAGAATTTCTTGATTATCTTTTCCTTTTCTTGAGCTAATAAAAAGAATACCTCACACACATAGTTTCTATTTTAACTACTAAAGCTTAATTTTAATTACAAAACTACATTTACTATATTATTAAAATGTTAATACAGCATAACTTTCCAACCTACCATAATACATATAGTAAATATCTGTGTAGAGCCATGTAATATGCATTTTTCACATCTGGGTATTTTTTTTTCTCCATTATTTACACAGCCAGTGAGAAGGTTTCATTATCTCCTGGGTTCTGGAGCAAGTTTATGCTGGAAATTGTGCCAAGGTGTCTCGGTTTAACCTCAGGCAAAAATTAAGCCCCACGTGGCCACTTGCTCACCTCCCACTCTTTCACTAGGGTGAAGAAGAGGATCTGAAAAAACTAGAGCCTGTGAGTTAAGAAAAGTTTAATAATTGAAATAAAGTAAAATATAATAATAATATTAACAGCAGCAATCGCAATAGAAAAGAGAGGTAGAGTGAAAGGAACAAAATCCGAGGGAAAGATACATGTGATGCCCAAAACAATTCTCACCACCTGCTGACTGATGTGCAGCCAGCCCCTGAGCAGGGATTGGCCCCTCCCAGCCAACTCCCCCAGTTTATAGACTGGACATGACATCCTGTGCTATGGAATATCCCTTTGTGCAGTTGGGTCAGCTGTCCTGGCCATGCTCCTCCTGGTTTCTTGTGCACCTGTCCCTGGCAGAGCACGAGACACTGAAAAGTCCTTGACTTAGGAGTCGGCACTACTGAGCAACAACTAAAAAATCAGTGTGTTATCAATGTTGTTCTCATATTAAACTCAAAACACAGCACTGTACCTTCTACTAAGAAAAAATTATCTCTATGCCAGCCAACACCAGGACCAGGCTGACAGCTCTGGGAGAACGTGGTATATGCTGAGAGAACAGTTTTTGGCTATTCCAAAAGTCTTAAAAACTCTGTCTTGGCTACAGACTTCTGGAGAAGGCATTTGGCACAAGTACTGAGTGGGCATTTTGTGTCAGGTTTTACCCCAATGATGTTTTCCCACTGCCTTTCCAGCGCCAGGGGATGGGGAAGAGTGCCCCAGCACAGGGTGGGGTGACATGCCTGGCTTTGGTTTAGCACAAAAATAAAATGCTGAGTGAGGAAACTCACTCAGACAGGAAATCACTTATTTTCCTGTGAAGCTGCTGTGACAGCAGTGTTGATATTGGACCTTCCCTAGCTGAAATAAAAAAATAGGGCCTGATTTCAGTACAGATGAGTCTTTGCCTCATTCTGGAATTTGGTTTTCTACAGCCCCTGTGCACAGAGAATCAACCACACAAGCTGCCAGAGGTGGATGGTTGTACATTTATCCTCCTTTATCTACAAGATGCACAGCCCCGAGTAAGGAAAAAAATAGTGATTCAATTCTGTTTGGTTGTACCCAGTAAGAAACAATGAAGGATTTTCCAATTGCACTTGAGGTACTTTCATTTCTATTGCCCTTGAGACAGAGATTTATATAGTCCTGTCACTTGAGAAATTCTGCTTGCACTTTTAAATCCTCTGTTGCCTTTGGGGAAGAGGCTAATAGTCTTCAGTGACTAAAAAATCTCCTCTGGCCATTTCATGTGGGAAAGCTTTGAATTTTTTGACACCTGCATTGTAATTTCCACTGCAGTCATGATTTCTCTGGAAAAGAGGTTATGAGTTCTGCTCAGTCTGCTGGCCAAAAGGACAAACCTCATCTTGGCAGATACATATTTGTTTCTTCTTCTTTCCCCTCTCAATTTGCTCTTCCTGTGTTGCCAAGAACAGAAAAGACAAAAAGGGCTATTGTTTCATCTGTCCTTTCCCCAGAGCTGCAGGTGGTTTTTAGCTTTGGAACAAAGTGGGAGCAGGGAGTATTTGAGAAGTTGTGTGGCAGCAATTGACTGTAGAGGAAAATCAACGCTCCCCACCAAACTAACTCAGCCTTGTGCATACCCAGATGTTCTCTTACCAGATGCTACATTTTGCCCAAGCTCCATTTCCAGTTGTCATTATCAACCTGAGCTCTGTGTTTTACCAGCAAATATTTCAACTTGATTTACACATTAACTGGCCCAGGTTAATTCACTTCCCTTAAAATGTGTGGAAAAGGAAATCTGCACCAAAAGGTTAGGGAATCCTTGAGAAGTGGCATGAGAGAGACTGAGCAATGAGGTACAGATGGCACTACTGTCACTCTGTGTCTGATCTGTGTCTGATTTACAGTGATTTATGTGAGACCAGGATCAGGGACAGCCACCCTAAGGGTTTTTAGTCCCAGGAGAACAAAGCCTTGGGGCTGAGACAGTGCCAGCTGTGGTTGCCATGTGCCTTGGACTCACATTTGCTGGGTTTGTTTGGCAGCTGCTTTTCAGGTCCCTGCTTTGCTTACAGAAGAACAGGATGATGGAGCAGCAGTGCCCCAACTCCTTCAGGGTTTTCTGTTCTTGTTTTGAAAGTAGTTTTCTTCCTTGAAAATAAACCATATTTGTTCTCTTGTCTACATGATATCTCCTTCTCCTTTACTTGAACCCCACCCAGCCATACCTGCACCCCCACATTTAAGCCTATACATGCCACAGTGGCCTCACCAGATTGATGGTGAGTGGCCAAGCTGTGCTGGCTTGTTTCCCAGTGGTGCTTGTCCTGGTGGTTCCCTGCCAGCACTGGGAGCCTCATGAAATTCCTCCCTGTGACTGTGCCCAATGTGTGCATCCCACCACTCAGGCAAGTCAATGAAAATTTGTTTGTATTCCCACAGAGCCAGGGTAGGTCACAGCAGCCAGGGGCTACCTGGGTTGGAGGATATGTGCATCCTGGAGCACAGACTCATCCACACATTTCTCCCCAACCACCAGAAAATGCAGCTCAGCAAGACTGAGCCACGTATCGACCTTCCCCTGCTTGAAATCACTCCTCTGGAGCTTCAAAGTCCAGCTACTCTCATTAGAAAGAAGTACAATCAGGAGAGGTCAGCAGTCACACTGCAGCAGTGGTGACAAATGACATGGTGACGTGTGTGATGTCCTGTGCACTCACTGTACAGTCATTGGTGCTGCCACGTTCCCTACAAGGAACCCTGTGGTGACAATGGGGGTGGCAGTGTCCCTGCCAGCTGGGGAGCAGCTACTCAGCCTGGGAACTCAGAGGGAGGGAGACACTACCCTCTACCCTCCCAACAAGAAGTGTCCCAGCACAGGAGTGAGGAGGCAGCTAAGAAACTTGCTAGGACCACAATGGTATGTGGGTGGGGAAAGTGCTCACACTTTCAGAATCAGATGGCTTTTCATGTAGCAGAGGCTGGTGATGAGAATGCTGAGACTGATTAATGTTGGCTTCTCCCAAAGCTCACAGTCCCATCACACAGTGACAAGTTGGACCAGCAACCTCACTCCAGCACACTGCTGAGCACAGCCGTGCAGGCATTCGGTTGTCACCCTTCTGTCAAAACACAAAATGTGCTCCCATGTCCATGGGATTACTCCAGCAGATCCCAGCCTCAGGAAGCAGCACCAGCCTGAGAGTGAATCCATCACTGGGCATGAAGCCTTTGCACCTTTGAAGAGGTGCAGGATGGACATAAGTGTCCATCTGTCCACAGTGGTGGGGACATGCTCATATTTTCTTGTCCTTTGAGGAGGACAAATGGAGTCTTTCACTCCAGGAGATGTCAGCTCTCTCTTTTGGCAAAATGCAGTTCTAGATCCTAACTAGAGTGTTCCTATGTGGGTTTCTAACTTATTTCTTTTATCATTAGTAGAGGTTACAACTCATTTCCCTGTACAAGACCTTGTGGTCCTATTGAGAGAAAATGCCAAAAAAAGCAAGCAGCATTATGGTCAAGAGGCAAAGCTAGGTGTGACACATGGCACTGGGCTGCAGCTGAGTGTCCTCAGCAAGCCCAGGACTGGCTTCTTGTGTCTGAACTCTAAAGCATCTCAGCCCAAAGCTGTTACCCTGGGGCTCAATTAAAACCAGCATTTTTAATGCTAGTTTGATTGTCGAAATAAATATACTAAATAAATATTTAAAGTAAAGATGGTCCTCAAAAGAAACCAGTTCCATCTAACAATAGAGGAGTTCAGAAAGATGGACAGGGTGAGGAGGAGGACACTGGGCTCTGCTGTGAGCTCAGTGCACAGATAAAAGAATTAACAAGTAAAATGCCTTCTAGAAGGGAACTAGGAATTGCACAATACAATGATTGATTAATTAAATATTTATTAAAGGCATCCCTGACTGATGATCTTTGAGCTTATACTTGATTTACTCCAAAAGCTCCAGGCACTTATATTTTTTATGGCAATGAATGTTTTACAGCCCTTGAATCACCTGTTTCAGATGCAGAAAGGCCTTCAGACTTCTTTCTCTTTCAATCATATTTATTAGAAATATTTAGTCTTAATGTTTTTGTTTTTTTGACTGTTAATCACATAGCTCTGTGAAATTCAAAAACCCACAATGTCACTTTATTCCTGGCTATTCAGGAAACCATTAAGCTAAGCAGCAAAGAGGGAAAAACAAAACAAAACAAAACAAAACAAAACAAACCAACAAAAAACAAAAAACAAAAAACAAAAAACAATGGGTGAATTTTTTGAAGAGTAGATATTAATTCCCTATGGGGGAGCCTCATGCTAATCTGCCAGGACGATCAACCAAAAGAAGGAAAAGTTTTGTCTACTGTGTTTCAAATAATGCATCTCTTGATCCAGATGAGGACCTGAGCAAGGACAAATACCCTGCCTGGTATTAAAATGTTGATTCAGCCCTGGGATGATAAAACTCAATAGTAGCAGCTCTCAGGAGGATTTGCAGCAGAATGCATTAACAAAAATGAAGAATAAAGACAGGCCACTTGGTGCCTTCTGTAACAGCCACACACCAGCACACTGATCTGCTACGCTGGGAGCAGAGAGAGAATGGCACAGCCTCACACAACCTGCTTGGTTGTAACCCCAGTGGATTAAAAAACAGTGCAAATATAAGTATTACTGTTGCCTTTTTGGCCCTAGGCCACACTAAAAGATCTCTGTAATGAGCCTTAGTTTGGTGACTTTGGTGTGTCATAGGGCTTAAGAAGCAGCATCACTTCATCCAGACAAGAACTACAGTTGTACCTTGCCAGAACAGGCTCTGGACAGTATTATTGCAGAATAAAGGCTTCCATTTTTATTTTGAACTTAAAACCTCCACTTCATTCCAAAATTAGAATAAATGTAGTTGGTTTTATGTGCTTTCTCTGATGCAGAAAGCAGGGCCAAAAAAAACCCCCACCCCCAAAACCCGTAAAATGGAAAAAAAAGTTTACATTCCCACTTTTAATTATTTCCTTTGGTTTTCCATGCCCATGCCCAGTTATTCCCAGTGTGTATCCTGGACAATGATATGTGTATTTCTTAGACCTTTATCTTGCTCTAAACATGCCTCACAGTAGTTCCAGCTCAGAATACCTTTTTTCTTTTTTCTTTTTTTCTTTTTTCTTTTTTTCTTTTTTTCTTCTTTCTTTTTTTCTTTTTTCTTTTTTTTTCTTTT
>VXBR01009555.1:722664-762452 GCA_013400215.1 Cisticola juncidis | reverse complement strand
TTTTTTCTTTTTTTTTCTTTTTTTCTTTTTTTCTTTTTTTCTTTTTTCCTTTTTTTTGGGGAGGTGGGGCCGAAAGGGGTGCAAAAATCAACACACAAACAGTAATAAGCCTTTTAAGATCAGTTAGTGCTATTGCTTGGCAAGACCAACGTGTGCCTTTAGCTCAATGTTTTTCCTTTGTTAGATGTTTTGCACTGCCTTCCTTAGGTGATGAGGGGAAAAGTCAGAAATGTTTCACCTGTTGCTTTGAACATGTGCTGTTCTGAAAGCTGAAAAGAAACCTGCCAAAGGGGGCAGAGATGCCATTGCACAAGGTTCCCCAGTTTTGTTTTCTATAGAGCACATGAAACTTCAACCCACAGCCTGGTTCACACTTGCCTGAAGCTTTCCAGAGCAGCTTTACCTGGGAGGGAGTGAACTTCCCACTCTCCTGAAGGTCACATTTCAAAGCTGTTGTGAACTGATGATCACAATCTGTTTTGGAATAGGTCAGTTTAAACATCTTTGGTTTAAATGATGCAAAAATACTTCATTTTTATTTAAATTGTACTTATTTTTTTACTTTTAAAATTTTTTTTTTAATTCCACCTGTAGATTAACTTCATATTTGAAGTGTTATGCTCATCAATTCTACATTTCAGCAGTCCAAAAATTTTCTAAGTAGCTATCAAATGGGCAGATTCACTTAAACCAAGCCTGTCTGCAAACTGTTCTGGTTTTAGCAAACTGGCATTTTTGAAAGAAAAATATGTTTCACAGAAGAAATTCCAGTCCTCTTTGGCTGAAGTATTGTATAAAGGCTTTTTATAACACTCAAAGGTCAGTTTGTTTACTTGGAGAAAGCAAGTTCATGTTTTCTTTCACTCTTCTCTTCTAATCCAAAAGGAAATAAGAATAGATAAACAGTCTACAGTCTCCCTTTTGTACGAAAAGTGCCATTTTGTACTTTCATAAGCACTACAGACAATGTAATAAAGTAGCTTAAAACTTCTGTGGCTGAGCTGGTGAACAGGAAGCTCAGAAACACCAAACTCCCAAGGCTGAGCCAGTTGTTTCTCTTGCCCACCAAAGCCAGAGGTGGCCTTCAGGCTGCTTGTGAGTAGCTCCAGTGTCCTGTGGCTCCATGCAGGGTTTTGGTTGTTGTTCAGACATCACTCGTGGCAGCCCTGCCAAAGCTCTCAACACACAGAAATCAACTTGAACTTGGGGGTCTGTTAAATGAAATTTAGCTATTCTGGCCCCAGGTTTACCCTTGGGTTTCCAGAGGCAGAATTTCAGACTGGCTGGAAACCCTGCTGCTCTGCCAAGATCTGAAGGTCATCAGGACTGGGGTGTGAGCCAAGTCCCCATGTCCTGCTGTGAGGCAGTGGCCTGGCTGGAGGGACACTGAGCAGGGGGACAGTGGTGCTGCCAGTGACCAGGTGGCCACTGCTGCAGGGACTGGTGGACAGTGGTTGATGTGTGCAGGTTTGTTGGGGAATGAGGATAAGCTGCTTTTTATAAGGCCCGTTGGCAGTGGGAGATTATTTATCCCATGAGAGGGGCTGGTGCATGTCCATACCTTGCCAACAGGGGAGAAAGGGGAGGTAGTGAGAACTCAGACTTCTGCCAAGAAATCGCATCTACAATGTGAAACAAATTTGTGAGGTGGAGCGAGGGGCTAAGGCTGTGTCTAAGGTGCCAGGCAGGAGGGTGTGGAGCTGTGGCCAGCAGCCCCACATTCCAACCTCTGCTCTGCTGGGGCTGTGCCTTGCACAGGCAGGCCCAGTAAATCACCTCTTCTAAGCCCGGCCCTGGTGGCAAGAGGCTGTTAAAATTCTGTTAAAATTCTGACATCAGTGCAGGAGTCCCCAGTTTTAGCACAGCGTGGGCGGTGTTGAGGGAATCCTGCAGCCTTGACGTGCGGTTAAATCTGTGCCTCATCTCTCAGTCAATTAATTATCACATCCTGATTCGATGAATGAACAGCAGCACTCAGGGTCAGGGTCTCTGTGCTTTGAGATAAGAGATGCTGCAAAGGCTGTAGTGCCACAGGGCAGGCAGGAGAGGGGCAGGCAGGAGGGACATGATCCAGCTGCCCCTTTGGAAGCTCAGGCCTGCCCAGCTGGCAGACAAGGGCGTTTGGAGCCAGCACTGTGGACACTGGGAATGGGGCAGGACTGCAGGAAATGGAAATGTGCTGGGAGAGCCCTTGCACTGCATCCACCCAGGCTCCAAAAGGCACACGCAGGAATTGTATTTCCTGCTTTAAGCAAGAAGCTGTTTGCTTGTGAATGGGGCATGGGAAATGCCATCTGGCCTTACAGACAGACTGCCTGCTTATATGGAAGATATTGGTCAGCTCACTGGTGACTGGACTTTTCCCGGGTGTGTGTTTATTCTCCTGCATCTCGGAAGAACGCTAGAGGGCATTTCTCAAACAGCAACAGATGCCCTGGACTGATGATGCTCCAGGGAGGTAAATTGTTCAGAAAATGAGTATCATTTACTGGGTACACAGGGTCTGCTCAGGCCCTCACTGGAAGCTGAAGGTATGTGCTCCTTCCCACTCACAATGTTCCTAGCAGAAAAGTCCCGAGTCACAAACAACTGAAAATAGCAAAATGATCTCATAGATCAGTTGCTAAAAATACAGAGGAGAGTCTACTTACAAACACTGTGGCTGCGAGGTGTATTATTCACCCAGCAGAGAAAGACATCAGGGAATCCCAGATTCTTCCAGTTTTGAAATTATTTTTCCTTCCAAGTGTTGCTGCTGCCCATTTCTGAGCAGCACCAAGCTGACACTGAGGCCACTGGAGAGGATCTTACCTGGAAGGAAGTGCCAATGAATGAGGCTGGAGGACAGAGTATCTCCCATGGGCCACGGGTTCTGCCACACCTGCCCATCACCCAGGGATGTGCTGCCCTATTGGAGAATGAACCAACCTCCTGGAGTCTGAACCAACCTTTTGGAGTCTGAACCAACCTTCTGGACCCACCTGAATCACCCCAGGGGCTGCTGGGCTGAGGGACAGAGAGGCCCCTCCTGAGAGCAGCATCTGGGTGGCAACTGCTGATGGAAAGGACTTGCAGCAGGGCCCAGGAGAGCCTGGCCTTGCTGCTGACTCCACTTTAGCATCTTCAGGGGAGCAGTGTGCCCAAAGTGTGCTCAGCCAGCTCCAGTTCATTTCCTTTCTCCCACCTCCACTTGGACAGGTGTGACTGGAAAGGCAAAGTGCATTTCAGTAAGTTATAGTTGAGATTTTAAAAGCTGATAGGTCACCAGTGAAAGCTATACAGGAAAGCTTAACAGGATAAACACAAAGCAGTGTTCATCCCTCTGGCTTAGAGGTAGAGAAAGGGATCTGACATTCTCAGAGCTGGCTCCCTACAGACTGCTTTGGTCTGCACAACTTTGTTTTGTTTCGTGTCTGTCCTGCACAGGTGGACACCACCCCAGGCAGAGCTCTCTGTTATCCCAGGGGGATCTCACAGGCTGCAGGGAATGCTCTGGAGGCTGCAGTGGGTGTCTGAGTATTTCTGCAGAAAATGAACACTCCTGACTCAGCAAGTCAGCAGGGCTGGAGGAACCAGGGACACAATCAGGGCAGGGTGTGGGAGGTGTAATATAGTGCATTATTCTGATGGTAACCCCTAAATACAGCACACATTTGCATTTGAGCTGCTCCAAACCTGCACAGCCTCCTCTCTCAGAGAGGTTTGTGGAGCCACCATGGGTTGTCAGGTCCTGGCTGGAGCAGCTCAATGTCCAGGGATGGCTGACCAGACAGGTCTGGGCTGTCCCCAGGGTATGGTCCCTGTTTCTCCTGGGACTTTACCAAGCTAATGCACAGATCCCTCTTCTCCTCTGGGAATGTGTTTTCTCCAGCCAAATATTGACAGCACGTTCTTTACCTAAATGCATTATTTTTCATCATTAGGTACTGCAGTCAAAACCAGGATTTGGCCAGCAGCAGGTCCTGCTCAAAGCTAAGGGGAGAAGGAGATCCAAGTGGAGAAAGGATATTGTCCTTCAATTCAGAGCATTTTGCTAGCTGGTAGTAAAAAGGGAATGAAATTGGGCTGTTGTTTTCTCTTTTGCTATTTTATTTTTCCAGGTCTGTTGAATAAAAAACCCCATCATGATGCAATGTTAATTCCTCCAAGGCATTAGTACAATACTGAATTTGGTTTTAAAAACTCAAATAATATATAGCTGCAGGGTAATTAACTATGTGGATTAAAAACTGGTTCTTTCATTGATCTCAAAATATTGATCATTGCAAGTCATCCGTAAGCAAGGCCACATTTAGCAGTGATGCCACAGGACTGGAATCTTTTTGCCACAATTCCTTTGCTCATTGGTGACCTAGACAATGACATAAACTTTTCATTGACAAAATCTGTGGGAAATGTTAATTTGTGGGGTAACAAAGAGGGACAAAGACAGGTTATTGTTATGCAAACTTGACTTGCCTGATCACAGTCCCATGACATCCACTGGCAGGTAGCTAAATACCAACTTACACAACGCCAGAGACAGACATGCAGTGTCTTGGCAAGAAGCAATTTAGAGACAGGTTTAGGAGTAACCATAGATGATCATTTCAGCATAAGCTGCCAGTCAGGTGAAAAGGCTGCTTACACAACCCTTTTACGTATAAAATAAAGTTATCAGAAAGAAACAGAGCAAGCATGATCCAGGTACACAGGGTTTATGAAAGATCATAGCCCATGAACAATCACTAACAGAATGTCCTTAGTATTTATGGATATTTCCTTCTATAGTTAGAATAGATATACATCTATTTATACACATCTGTCTGTTTCTATATAGATAGATTTACATCTTTGTGTGTAGAAAATGCACATATGTACGTATATCATCCCTATATAACCAGTATTATATCAAATATCAACTGGTAGTGCTCACTTGATGCTCAACAAACATGACAGAGGCACCCATATTGAAACTACTGGTTCCAATACATCCTTGTTTCAAGTATAGAGGTGACCAGGTTTATATCTATATTTTTGGGACATAAGACATGTCTACAGATCTGTGCCCATGGTTTTAAAACAAATGGCTCTTCACTCAAAAGTATTCTAGAATCTGGTTTAATCCTGAGTCCCTAGTTGAACAGAATTTTTTTCGAGTCCAAGGATGAGCACTGTGCCAATTAGATTATCTTGGCCTCTAGTGCACAGGACTTGGTGGGGCTCTCTCTATTATTATGTCCAGTTTTCCTGTTCATGCAAGTCCCTGAGAGGCATCACCAGGTGAAGCCTCCTATAAGTTGGTCTGTTCCTTGGTAATTGTCCCTCTTTAATTCAAACCTGAAGAACAGATTTGTCCCAATGGCTCACTGCTTTCTTTATGCCAGTGTACTCCACTGCAGAATCTTGTGCCATTCACCACCAAGCACTATACTGCAAAAGGACAAAGACAGCAGAACAAGAATCTGTTTCACAAATTCCTTGAGTTGGTCTGGAGTTGGATTTTCTAATTATTTAAAAGATTTTTGATCTTGTGGACAAAGGCACAGAAAGACTAAGGGAGAAATTACTGTAGAAAGAACAAAACTAAGCTCCTGAGGGAGACTATGATTGATAAATGCAAGAGAAAGTTACCTTCTTTGAAGTCCTTTGAAGGAGTCAACAGGTGTGTGGATACAACCTACTTTAATTTCAAAAGGCATTCAGCAAGATTTATAATGAAGTTTTTAAGGAAGCGAAGACGTTTTGTCACGTGTACACAACATTGATCAAAGAAAATAATAGGAAATGACTCAACTTTCTCAGAGTGAAACTCCACTTGGCTATCTGTGCTGGAGCTCCTGCTGTTCAACATGTTAAACAATGTAGAGAAGGATGGGTAAGGAGGTGACAGCTTGCTGGAGGTGCTGAGTTATGCATGGTAATAAAGGTGGGAGCTGATTATGAAGAATTGCAAAAGGACTAACGAAACACCATGAACGCAAATTATAAGAAGAGATGAAGTTTGGCATAAACCAATGTGCACTGGAGAAAATAATCCTAGCCTCACACAAAGTGACATGTTATGATTCATCTACTACCTCTTAAACAGAAAACCATGGTGTTACAAAAAATAGCTTAATAAAAAAATGTCAGTACAAAATGCAGAAGCACTAAAACCAAACAAAACCAAAGCCTGGCAATTCAAATATCAGGCAAGAACAGAGAGTGTGACACAAGAGACTTACGCTGTTGTAGGAAAATTACACAAGGGTGATTGATGGTAGCAGTGCTTTTCAAATTTGTGTTTTAACATATAAGTGGATAGAGAAAGTCATTAGGAAGAGAACCAAAGGCCTTATCACAACCCCCAAAGTCACTCCCTCCTCCCATGCAGGTTTACAGCACATCACATATTCAATAACCATATGGGTTCTTGTCTCAAAATCCCTTTGGGCAGGACTCTGTTGTAACAGAGAAGAAACTCCTGAAACTTTTCCCAGGTCTTACCTAATCCACTATGGGCTGTGAAAGACAGACCAGGGATTAACCATGTGTGCTCTCTTACAACAAACAGCCATGGGAATAGTCTGCACAGCCATAAGCACAGCTGGAGTTACACTGGACTCAGCAAACCCACCTTTGGTGCTCAGGGTGGAAGGTTATTTCACACAGTGTTGGCCTTTCCCAGCAGACACAAGACCCAGGACTGTGGTTTCCATAAACTCAAGAATTTTATCTTGGTAGTCACTAATGACTATAAAGGTTCTAAACGTATGTTTCAGTATAGGGATTTTACATGGAAACTGATTTTCAAGAGAACACATCCTTATTTTTGCCAGATTCTTGTCTATTAACATTTTCATGGTCACAACTTGGACACAACAGATAACAAAGGGTGACTTTTCTCTGATTTTAATGCATGAATGTATTTGCTTTTATCTGAAGCTGCAACGATTGCAAATCCTTGTACAAGAGGTGAAATCATTCTTTTTATCTTCTGGAGATTTACAGTAGCAATAAAAACAAATAATGGTCCTCAAGCAGCAGTGCTGGAGGTGAGGCTGCTAAACCCAGAGTGGGGGAAGAACAGGAGCTTTAGGAAGTTTGTCACTGGCATTAGATTTAACAAGTAGCTACAAGATACAAGGCTTGAAAAATGGCTTAAGGTTAAACTAGGGCACATTAACAGACCACTGCTTTGTAATCACAGGGGCCTGGCAACACTTTGTTTTGGTTGAACAGACTCAATGTTTTCACAGCAGATTACAGGATGGACTTGAACCTGCTCAGCTGAGACAGAAATGGCAGGAGGCACCCCCACCAGAGGGAGATTAGCTGTCATGCTCTGACCTTTCTGTGACTTACAGACATATCTCTACCCAAAGCCATTTCACCCAGAGATTATCCTCTTAAATTGCTGTGGTATGTCGTCCTTCATCCAACAACGAGCTGCAATTCCTTATGCTTAAAATAGGGTGGCATCTTTTGGAATAGGGAGAACTTCCTTCAAAGGGAAGAACACACCAGCCTTCTTCTTTACCAGGAAGCTGAGGAAAGCCCATCCCAAAGGTTGAGGAAAACAGCTTATTTCTTCTGCTGTTTGCAGGAAAGGGAATTAAGCTTGAGGCTGAAGTTCTTCCCTTTACCTTACAAGAGATAAAGTTCAGAGTCCATGCAGCTTGACACATGTATTACTTTTATTAATATTTTGGTGATATGAGTACTCAGACATTATAAAGTGAATTTCCTCACCTCCTTTTGTATAGAAGAGCTGACGTGGAAGCTTTAAATAACTACATTAATAACCAAAATTAATGACAAAGAAGTAAAAATGTCCAGACCTCAGAATCTTCTATGCATCCCTTATCTACCCACCTGAATTTCTTAAGTACTGTAATTATATGAAGATTCTGAAGCCTTTTCAGCAATTTATAACTCCTTGGTTATATGCAGTATGTTTACTTTACATGAGCATTGGATCAAGTACCAAGAATCAGATCCTCAGATCTAACAAGTAATCAATGAAGTGTAAATACACATATTAAAAGTTAGAGTATGCTCGTGTAAATTTATCTAGTGATTCTGTGAAATATCTTGGATTGATTTCTATATATAAACTGGGGGGAGGGGGCGGGGGAGGAGGTATACAACCCAAATTTAGTGATTTTTTTCATTTTTCTCAATGGTAAACAAACAATAAACTTGCCCTTGAACTGAAATGAGTTGTACAAGAAGGAAATAAAAACCTTGCTAGAGGCATGAAGGCTCCTTATTTGTCCTTAAAAGACCTCTGCTCCAGCCAGAAGCAGGAGAGAAGACTGCCATTCTGATGCCAGGAAACCTCACCCTAACTTGAAAATTCTAGAAATTCTGTTCAAAAAGCAGTTAGGGGACTCATGCAAAGATTAGTAAGGAAATTACATGGAACAAAATATGTTACTTGAGAATAATCCTGCTGACTTCACTCCCATATTTTCTGCATTGCTCTTGATTGTATTACACCAGACACCAGGGTACTTTCCAAGAAAAAAGTGGTGCCACAGTCAAATACTTTTTGGAAATATTCTATTGCTAAGTGCTTTTCATTCCTTTTGATTAATTAAAACCAAACTTCTTTCTGTGAAGAGTTTTTTAAAATCATTACCAAGATCAGCTGTGCTGCTAGTAAAACAGGAAACCTTTCCCTGCAAGAACGTAACATTCATGGTTAGCAATGATTTTAGTAAGCATGACTTTACATCTTTAATCTCATTATTTCCTTATTTCTGATCACCTGGTTATTTAGAAGGCATGCAGTTCTCCACATAAAGCCCCTACCCATCAGGTTTAAGAGGATGATCTCTCCCTCAGATGTTTATAAATTTGATGGAGATGTGCACCTGCAGGATGCTGATGGGGCTCTCAGAGAAACCCAAACATTTCCTGGCAGAGATGCAATTACCATTGTACAAACACACCCCCATAGTCCCTGCCTCAAACAGCTCAGCACAGTTATGATTCTCATTGTTAGAGTAGGATTGGAGGACAGAAATAAGGCTCTTGTGAATCCCTTGCCTTCTGCAGAGGCCTAGGCCTGCAATTTCCCTGCTGATTTCCTGCAGAGGACCTGGGAGCCACCACCTCACACTCACGGCTGGTGAGCGACACAGCCTGCACAAAGCCTGGTCAGAGTGAGAAAATCTGGAGTGCTGCAGCTCGTGGGGTTTTAACAGCACAGCAAGGGACAGGAGCTGTAAATCATGTAACAGACCCTTAAATTCAAGCACTGTTGTGGGCTACAAGAGCCTCTTCCCACATTACAGCAAGAGCTGAAGGGACCAGCAACAAAGGGTGAAAGCACTGCAGGAGATGCCTTACCCAGCCAGACTGACACTGGCAGGGGGACCTGCTGCAGCCTGAAGGCATGCAGGAGTTAAAGTGTGACTTCTTCCAGTTAAAAACATCCCAAAGGACTCTCTCTGCTAAAGAGCTATTTGTCACAGTACTGCAGCAAACTGCAGGATGCAACACTGATGGTTAATATGCCTTTAAACAAGCCTTCTAGTGACTTTAAACTTTAAAATTATGAAACTTTATTTGGGAGAGGATTATGTCAAATATAGAGGATAACTTCTCATATAAAACTTGAAAATAAGTGCTTTACTTTTAAGCAGAGACAGACAAAATGCTGAAGCACAGAGATACTCACATGAAAAAACCCCAAAACCCAAAACCAAATCCCCCCAAACCACACCCACACATCCCCCAAAAAAGAATAAGAGCCCAGTTTGCTTTCTGTTCTCTAGAACTGAGTTGGCTGAAAATTTATTTAACCCCAAACTGTCTGCAAGGCAGCTGAGCAGCTCTCCTTAAAGGAAAGCAATGACAGCAGAGCCCTGCTCTGGCATGTTTGGCAACAAAGATCACAGGATGACATCTGATGCCCAACACCAGAACTTCAAGACACAGTCAGATGGCTCTGATTTTCACTGCCAGAACTAAACTTTATTTCCATGTGTATTACATATTGGTATTTGATGCCAAGTACATTAAAATTACTTTAACAGAGGATTTAAGTGAGGAATACTTATTCTTCACTAAACAAGAAGGAATGTAAAAACCTATAAGAAAAGAACTGTTTAAGCTTTGTTTTGATTTTGACAAACCAAACAGTAAATACTCTTCTGTTCTCTCTTCAGATCTTTCAAAGTACCAAAAAAGTATCTTTTTTTTAATAATCATGCAGCTGAAGAAAAAAAATAGTCTTACAAAATCCATTTGTTATGCTAAATATGGTTACAAACCAGAGTATTAAACACAAAATTCCCAATTCCTATTTTTAAATACAAATACTGTATTATATTATGAAATGGGGATAATTAAAATATATCAATGACTACAAATCTAGTAATTTAAAGCAAACAAACATTCTGTTTGCTTTCATGTGGAAGAATTAGGATATTGTATGGTTCAAGCACTGCAGTAATTTCTGTCAACTCCTTGATGCCCAGAATGTCAAACTGCCAAACGCAAAGAGACAAGTGTTCAGGTCTGAATAGCACCAGGTGTTTTTCTTTCCCCCCCTCCCTTTAAAGTTATTAACATTTAATAAAATGAGTGACATTACAACTTTCTAAAAGTGACAAACACAAAGTAGAGAATTTGCTTTGAGTTTCCAATTAACAAGCTGAAAAGTTTTAGACAATGCTGAACAATTACAATGTATTTCACGGTACACATGAAAACAGTGCTTCCACAGTATATCCTCAGTTCCCAAGTACAAAAATATCAGTTATGGGTAGTCAATAGTTATCAAAATTTTTATTGGTACAGAATGAAAGCAGCATTTACTTTATTGTTTTTTAAACCATACATCGTAAAATTCCCTAGTACACATGTGGAAGAGTGAAATAGGCTCTGTACTATTTACCTGCTACTGATCCTAAGTCCAGATTCAAAATCTTTCTTGGCCAAAACCAAACAATATAATTAATAGCTAAGGGAAGGCAGTTCCTCAGTGTGAAAGGTCAGCATTTAGAGTTTTACTAAAACACTATTTTTGAAACAATACATCACTTAAATGTATAATTACATACACTACAAGTGAAAAACAGGTTTTTATTAACAAGAACTATTGAGACTGGGCATAAACATCTTAACCACAAACCCTAGAAATATTATGGATGCTTTGATGTGGCCCTTTTTGGTGAGAGAGTAAGAACAATGAAGTATGGCTTTTCAATCTTCCTTTAAAAGCACATTTTAAAAAATTTTGTAGGCTTAAATTATTTTAGGTTTTAACATTTTCCAGTAACATCATCTACTAATTAGAAGCATTAATTACATCAGTGTATTAAGCAATTGGCTGATAGCTGATCGCCAGCAAATCAGGAACTGTTTGCTTTTGCTGTTGTCTTTCATTTTTAAGTAAGGGAGGTACTTTTCCAGTGAGAGCCAACCTACAGTACTATCAAATATTTCAGAGGTTACTACATAGCTTCTCAAATAAAATCCTCAACAGTTTCATTTTCCAGCAGATACTCATATCAAGCATATGCAGAGAGCAAATACAATCAAGTGCAGACAGTTCAAAAGTATCTCTAAAACACATTTTTTTTTACAGTTACCCTCTGCAAAATAAAAGCCCCTCCTCACCCCAAACGGATGGGGTGAGAAGGGGGAACAGGTCTGCCATTCATGTAGGAGTTTGGCTAGCATAGTTTTATTAAAGTTGTTAACAAAAATAGTTAAACATTTTTACAATTTAACATCCAGTCTGACAAAAGGCAAATCAATGAAAAAAATACAAAAAAGTAAAAAAGTGCACTACCCAGTCCAGTATTTTGCTTTAAATTTATGTCACTTACAGTATATGAAAAATAAACCCAGAAGTGTAATTACTTTAAAATACACCGCTTCCATATTTCAGTATTTTACACATATATTCTATAGTGGAAGAGGAGATCTCTTAAAAACCTTACTCTTAAAATACTGAGGTGCATATACCAAGTGGGATAAACTTGGCAAGTTAAGTTGCAGTAGAGAATCCTTTCAAATTTGGCATTTCACTTACACACCTTACTGTGCCAGCAAGGTCTGTAATACCTAAACCTTCTAGTAAGAACAGTAATTTTGTTTAATGCAGATTTACTAATACAGACAACTACAAGAAATGGTGAGGTCAGCAACTCTGTGGGATCTTAAGGAGATACGAGTCCTGATTTAATTGTCAAATGGAACAATGTCACAACAAACTTTTAAGGCCATGTTTTATTTGCTGATTAATGGACAAAAGGCAATGGATTCCCCCCCACTAAATATTTTCTTGAAAGTCTGTGCTCATAAAAATCATGAAAAGTTGGAAAGACTTAATTATTGAAACTTTAAATATATTTTACACAATCTTGTTTGTACAAAAATACAAGTTAAATATAAACATAAAGAAATCATGATAATTTTATGTAAATCCATTTTGTGATATTCTGTTATATATAAAAAAGTTTCTTAGCTCTGTCTCATTTGTGAAAAGATCAATACCAGATTGAATCACTACTGGCAAAGGGCCCTAAAAAGCACACTTTAGCATTAAATATGTTTCACAATGTAAGTACCATTTCCTGATTTCATCTTCTAAAGACTGGCAAAAGATAGGGCAGTATGTCCATAAACCAACAAATAATTTGGCTACAATGTCATAAAACACAAACACACGGATCTGTACAATAAACCAGTAGCTATGCAGTACGGACTAGTTACACACACATACACAGACATGGAATGGAACTTAGTGGGACGCTGTTTGTAATTCACTGTTCTTCAGCCTGGCATTTTGTCTTACTTCATCAAAGGAATAGGACTTCGTTACCTTTCCATTCTTAAATACAGTGTGAAGCAGGTCCTGCAAGAAACATCACTGTTTTAGCAAGAATGATTTGGAAACATGGGTTACACAAACTCTAAAGCAAGCACACAAATCCAGTCTGGTAAGGCTGGAGCTTTAGACTGTCAAGATACTAAATCTTTACAGCCCCTCCTGACACCTTTCACTAATGATTACACAGAAGAAAGGGCTTGGGTCATGCTGTGCACAGGCAGCAGCTCTGTGCTGATTAGTCCCCTGAGTGTGGTATCTACCCCGGCCAGAGCCAAATACACGTGAAATGCACCTTGCTAGAGCAGTTTGTAGGAAAGGTGACATGCAACCAGTCTAATACAATTCAGTTATAGAGGTTTAAATTAAGAAATTTTTTTCCTCTAAAAAAAAAAAATTAACTATCTTTCTTCACTGTGTACTTTATTCATGTATTTCGTAAAACAGCTTATCAGGAAGGGCTTGCACACAGCACAGTCGAAGGGCAAGAAGCACAGCTGGCAACAAAAGTCAGCACAGCAGCAACACTGAGCAGTCCCTGCACTTGGTGACCTACTGCAAGGACCTGTGGCTTTAGAGAAATGGGCCCAGACAAGGGCACATCTCCCTGTCCTTTCCAGGGAACCCCAGAACTGGTGCCACACCAATGACCCTCTCTAATTTCCTGAGGTCAAAAAAAATTTAATGAATAATTTCACCTGACAAAAATGAAGTGCAACATATTGCCTAACTTCAGAGCCAAAGTCTTGTAGTTTGTATTGAAGAGATTTCTCACCATTAGGTCCTTCCCTTTTAATATTTATGAATGTTCATCATTAACATATGTACATGAATATGTGCATAGAAAAACATTTCAAATTTATATAAGATCTTTGTGTCCAGAGCAGGATATCTTCAGTGTGTGTAACTCAGGTTTTTTTCATCTTCTAATTTCTCAGAGATCTAAGTTTTATGCTTACTGTTATGTCAAACAGTGTGCATAGTAGTGCCCTCTGCCTAGCAGTACAAAACCGGCTTCTGTATACCACAAAACTTTCAACTTCCAAGAGCAGAACAGCAATTTGACAACTTATTTTCACTCCTCTTAACTTGGGAAGAGACTCAACATGCAGTTTAATGATTCATTGTTGGATGCTGAAACACAAGACATATCCAATTGAAAACCTGAGACTGGCATAAAGTTTGTGCTTATTTCATGGAAATAGCATTCTATTTTGCAATTTTAAAGAATTCACAGGGAAACCGAATTCCTGAATTAAATTTACATTTTTAAAAACTGTGGAACTACTCTGTGTACAGTGTATTAACTCCTGAAGGAACTATTTAACTATTTTTATTCAGTGGGGAAGTAGAAACATATTTTAGTTACAGCTGTCCCTATTCCACCTCCAGCTTGAGTCACTACTCAAATTGTGCAATATAGGCCAAACAAAACTACCTGCCCAGTATGTATTCTGCAACACTGAGAATTTAGTTTTGGGGAAAAGCAGTAATCTCCACATGTTTCTGAAGACAAACAAAAGAGAAAGATCTGTAATTGTAAACCCTGAACGTTCTACTGTCTCTCTAACATTCTGCTGTTACTGAATTTGGTACTGAGGTAATTTTTGAGGTAATAAGATGGGAGTTGAACAAAATGACAGATCAGAAATAAATTCTGAAATGAAGTTATAAGCTGCTTTTTCTCAGTCTATTTTTGCATGAAGAGTGATGCAATGGATTTTGAAAATTCATACCTGTCCATACTCTTCAAGGTCTCCCTTGCCTTCCTCCAGTGTCACATACTCTCCAGCAGGTGTCCTGTGCAACGACAGCCGTCCTTTCTTTGACCTTTTGTTGGGATCAGCTACAGGATCTTTGAAGACATTCACCTAAAATGAAGAGGATTTTTTAGGAGGAAAGGGCTTTGTGGGACCTAATGCAGATGGTGGTCATGTCACAGGAAATGTCACACAGGTTCTCAGGTGGGGAGGCCTCTGCTGGAGCAGAGTGGTGGAAGTTGTACACAGACATACCCCAAGGCCGTTGGTCACCACGTAACTGCATTTGAAGGAACAGTTTAAGAGGTCTCTGGTTAGTTTCTGCAACAAAGCTCCACCAGATCCAAAGGCAATGTTCTCAATACTCCATTTATTCTTCTTCATTCCCTCCACAATCTAATAAGAAAAAGAAAATGATGATGGAGCATACTTTTAGGCCATGCCATTTTCCCATAAAAATATTATACTACTTAAACAAGATGCTTTTACAGACAATTAAGCCAACTAACATTCAGTTTCCAGGAGATGTACGTAATAATTTGGTCAATACTTGGCACACTGTTTGCATTTTTACTTACAGTCCCAGCATGGAACTGGAAAGCTTTTGCTCTAAAGCACAATTATCATGCCAGCACATATACTTCCTGAACTCAGGTGGCACAGTAATGCAATGCCCAGAGAAACAGAGCTCTAAAGAAAATAAAAGACTTCATGGGAGTATTTCAGAGCCTTCCAATTTCTCAGAATTATGGGAAGACCTGGAAGCAGAGCCTGTATCCTGAAACAATGCAGTCATCCTGCTCAACTCCAGAAAGTTATTACCCTCTCTGACCAATGACTTGAACAATTCTCTTGAAAATCACATTGTCTAGAGTAAGATCAGCAAGTTCAAAGATGGGAAATGAAAATACATAAAACTGCTCAAAGAGTTTGCTTTGCCACCTTCTCCTGCAGGTACAGATCAATGTGAACTGCACTGCTAGCAACAGTCAAGGTAAGAGTTACTGAATCATTTCCCTCCACCTCATTCTACCCAGACAAATGTGACATCCTCTAGCCTGGAGTAATGGGTGCTCATTTAGTCATGCTCATAAAGGGCCAAGATTTGTTTCCCTGACCTGTTACTCTTACGACTGCCTGAAATTACGGTTATAGCCCCAGAACAGGAGTTCAAATACTCTTCTTCTAACTCTTTACTATCAAAAGCAGGTGAGAAAACCAGAGTGAGTGAGACAGTAAAATACCATCCATTCAGAAAAACAGGAAGGTGAGAAGCAGAATGGAAGAATGTAATCTATGAGGAACAGTACAAAGTTTCAAAAATCAGCACAGTCAGAAATCTGATAATATTTTGGACAATCTCAGTGTCTTGCATCAAGAAGAAATGACAGAGTAATACTGAATTGTTTCAGGAGCTACTGATGTCAAACTGCTTTTTTAAGGGATAGCTAAGGTTCATAAGGTGGGGGGGAAATGAAAAACAGAATTCAGAATTTCAAACTGTGACAAAGTGGTGTTGTAAACAAAAGAGCACACCTGTATTTTGTTTATGCACTTAATCACATTTAGGCTGCCTTCACAGAGGCTCTCAGCCTGAATGCCTGACAGAAGCCAGTCCCCAGGACACGTGGATAGCAGGGTCACAACCTTCTGAGGGCATGCTCAGAACACCTTCCCACTACATTTCTGTCAGAGATTTCCCCAGGAGAAATCTTAACAGTGAGGTTCCATCATTCCAATGGTACCAACTTACTCAGGCTCGTTTGGCAAGCCAAGCAAAATGAATCTCAAGCTCTACCACCATGACTTCCACTTAAAGAGAACCCTTGGAAAGCTTTGTATCCTAAACAAATGCTCTCTCAAACACATGACAATCCTGTGGATTTCAGCAGTAGACATCATACCTTCTCAGTGACCAAGAGGAATATTTATTTTCAGGTGAGTAGACTCTCCTGGAAGCAGTTAGAAAAGGTACTCAGAGAAGATAAATGGCTGAAATTAATTAAATTCTCCTTAAAGTACCTCAAAAATAACTGAAGCTGAAAAAGGAAGGGTAAGAACTGGTATTCTGCATACCTTCTACTTGAGAACAATGCCCAGCGGTGCCATAAGAAATGAGATTTTATTAGGCCTGGATATGGACTCTATTTATCTGTGCTGTCTTTTTAAGAGGCAAATATCTGCAAACTCCACCTGGCCTCTGAATTTGTCCAGCCTGAAGCTGTGTGAGCTGCTGGCCAAGCCTGAGCTAAGGTGCTCTGCTCACCTCACTGTGCCAAGGCCAGGGCTCACACTGAACTCACCTGAACACCTGGGAGACACAACCCCTGGTATAAACAACATCCTACACCCAAGGCACATTGTGCTGAGGCTTCATGTTCACTGATACCTGCAGGGTAACAGGTGCTAGTGCAGGTACAGAGCTGGGCCATGGCTGCTTAACCCTCCTGCCTGGGTGAGAACACTGTGAACCCCTCTCAGCTCGTGTTCCTGCTCTCATTTACAGCTTGCTTGTTCATCTCATGAACACAACTCCTCCCTTACCCTGGGTGAAGAACTGGCTTCTAGCTTTCCACTCTCTCAAGGATTTCCTTACTTAGACTGATCTTTGTCTGGTGAGGAGGGGAAGGGAAATCCAGACTAAGCTGAAAGGCAGCTCTGACTGCACCAGTGATCCACAGCAAAGATCCTACAACTTCCATAGGTGTGGAGGAGAGATGGCAAACAGCAGCAGCAAGAGGGAAGAAGAAACAACTGAAGCCTCCCCCAAAGGAAAACAATACAGAAGAATTTTTCATTTCACACTTTCAAACCCATACAGGGAGAACAATTCAGGTATCAAGGTTTTGACCAGCTTCCTCTGACCATTATGAGCATGATTAATACATGAACTGTGACTCCAGATTAGAGCATTTATTTTGTATAAAAATTTAAAGACATCTGGAAATTGAATGTTCAAAGAAAATCCTTTGAAAGTGTAGTACATTGTGGAGTTAGCAGATTGGAATGATTTTTAAAAGTGAAAATGCAAAGAAAGTCAAAAAAGTTTCCTTACCTGTTCTACCAGCATCCCCTATTAAAACAAAGAATTTTAAAATCCAGTTTATACTCTGAGTTGTTTTCTATATTGTTGTTTCAGCTACTTTGGATAGCTAAATGAGACTATTGACTCATTCTAGATTTTCCTACTGTACCCATTACCCTTCATCTGATCTGTAACAATAACTCATGCCTAGAATTGAAAGCTGATATGGAATACTTGGGAAAAAAATCTTGCACAGGCTACAAGAGGGGAGAAAAAAGATGGCCACAGTGATACATTTGTATTTGCTCATGTAAACTCCTTTTGGAAAAGAATGAATTATACTTCAGTGTTGGTTTGGTTTTGGTGGGTTTTTTTATTTTGGGTTTTGTTGTTGTTTTAGGTTTTGGTTTTTTTTAATGTTATGCTATTATTCAGTCTTCTTAAAGTCAGCATGGTAAAACCTGGGGTTTGCTGACATGAAAGGATGAAGAGATTAATGATATTTTAATAAAACTAAAATTAGGTTGCAAAATCATGGTCATTTTGCTCCAACATAATTTGCTGCTGTCAAATGAGAAATGTCACTTTTCCTCCTGCCCATTCCTCCCAGCCTCAAACAAGTTTGTTTTCTTCTGCATAGTGCTGGCAAGTATTTTTAGGACACAATTTAATAAACCACAAAACTGATCCCTTTTGGCTGAGTTATTTTACTGCTACATGTCTAAATAATGGTCTAAATAATTTTAACAACTAGTGGTTCAGTGACCAAAGCTGACATGAGGCACAGCAAGGTAAGTCAAGAAGAAATGAGAAGGTGCCACTGGGCAGCAGTGATCTGTCTGCTCTGTATGTCTTGGGGAACTGGATCTTCTCCTCTCCTCTAGTACATGTTACAGGTAGATGTCTCAATCACTTACAGCTTCATAAGGATGTATCAACAGGCAGATCACGTGAATAAAAATCGCTCGTTCTGCCTCTCATCCTCTCCAGCTAGCTGCTGCAATTGTTTTACTGCTCTATCTAGAACTTAGACAGCAGAGCATTTCACACTCTAGTGCAAAGATTTTTAAATATTTGCTTTAATATTTTAATTAGAACTGATGCTATAAGATATCCTTGAATTTTGTCCAGTATAACTTAGAAGAAGCAACCAGAATTCCTTACAAGAAAGAATAGTCCAGTTTCTGTCCTCTCACAATTCATGAAAATCTCAACCATAACACACCTGCTTAACACAGGCATCACCCATGTTAGACTGTTGTTCAGAACAAGGAGAAATGTTTTTCTTTTGTGTGGGTTTTGTTTTCTTTAACAGTGTCTTCCCCTGCTACCTAATGGTAAGATTTTCTTTACAGCTATTAACCTCTCATGCTTGTGTTCTGTCTAGCACATTAGCATAGTTGTATATTCTCAAAAAGCCACATGGGACAAAAAACTAAAATAGAATTTACTCTAAAGGTCATTGGAGGGGGAAAACCTGCAGAGCATGACTGCACTGTAGTTAATCTATCAGATTACAGTCTCAGTATTAACTGCTCTCTGGGCATCTGAGTGACAAATCCAAGTTCTGTCATTGAGGTTCACATTATGTGCCTGTATTAGATATGCAGATAGCTTCAGACCAACTGAAACCCAAAACTGATACCTCCCTTGCTCATTATTTTGTGAAGCACCAGAAGTTAGCTTTGTTGAGAAGAACCTAAGGATGTACCAGTCTGGAATGCTACGGCAAGTGGCATCAAATTCAAGTAAAATTAATCTTAACTTTATTCAACTTATTTCTGGTGTTGAACTCTAATACAGCTGAAGATGAAAGACTCAGGACAAACCAGACAAAGTCAAGTCCTTTCCTCTTACATGCCCTTCATCATCTGTAGTTACTGCAGTCTATACCTCTATAACCATATTGTATTACCTAGCATCTACCTCTCATCAGTAGTGGTGAATTTATCACTTATTTCAAGCATTGCAGAATCTACTAAATAACCAATTTGTGTCTTGGAAAAATTGCAATTTTGACTCAGACTATAGCCTAATCTTTTATGCATATTTTCTGGCTTTTCAACTAATCCTTATTCCACTAGCTGCTCAGCCAAGGAACTTGCTTTCCTTACTCTAGGTTTTAAAAAGTCTCCTTCAAAGCTACACCTTCAATAAGTGAGGACAAGCAGACTTCAGATGGTACCTCACTAATGAGCGAAACCAGTTAATTACTGGTATTGCTGCAGCACAGTGATCATGCAGTGTGCCTCAGACATCAATGAAAGGACCAAACACTGCCGGATTTTGATCTCAATTAGACTTGACAAGCATGATGAAAGCAAACAAAAGGAGAGACAGTGGAAAGAGAGGGGTTACAACAGGGGGATTAGAAAATGCCTTTTAGGGTTTTTTATGCATCTTAATAATTTCCTGTGGAGTTCTAATGGATTTGTTTCATGCATTATGATATCTCTGCCAGGGTCTGGAATGAAGGGCAGGGGTGGGGTCAGCAGTCTCTGCTGCAACATCTGACTAATGGAGTCCAGATTAAATATCAACCTTGCCAGAGCCACCCTGACACATGAACAGGATCTCCTACCTCTTGCAACGTGTTGATATCCACACCATCCCCTTGAATAACTCTGAGATACGGTGGCAACAACTTATAGCCTTTTGAATTCTCTGTAATGGGAAACTTCTTCCCCAAGATCTCCAACACCTATTGAAAGGGAAAGACGACAGTTCAAAATGAAAATAAGAACCTGTCATTCCAATAAAGAAACAATTTCCACATTAGAGTCATGCTTTCCCTAGAAAATGAAAATAAATCCATAAATATACCCACATAATCATGCTCTAAATCTATCCACACACACAAAAAAAAGCATGCCAGCCATTGTGGTGGAAGCCCTTAAAGCAGTCACAGAAAAAATATGGTCTTTCAGAATTTTCATCCAAGAGCTAATCAGAACCATGCTTTCTCCCCTTGCTTGCTGTGACTTCTTGTTATTAAAGGTGTCAGCTGAAGATTCTGCTCTTCTTTTGACCTCCCTTAAGATGGTGGATGAGGCTTCCAGTTTTTTATGATTTTGTAAGCCACAAATATTTAAAATGAAACATTTCAGCTAAGAGTTTTTCCTATCAGCCCTGATAAAGGTCATTCAGAGTTCCTATTTGAGATATGCCACTTATCCCAAAGGAAAAAAAAAGTGTTAAATTTGTATAGATCTAATTTGATAGAGTATCAATGTAACTAACATTGCCCCTACTTTCTTGGACAGTGCTGACAGTTACTTAGATTCATTATGCTTTCTAAAGAGCAATGAGGCAAGAAGCATTTTTCAATATGGACTAAGTGCCACTGATTTAAATACACATCTTATAAAAAAGAGGAAGGCTACACATTTGTAGCACAAAATAGTGAATTACATTAACACAGGATGCCAAGGTACCTGAACTTAGTAGTAAGAATTGTTATTAGTCTGGCATTTACTAGCACTCAAGTTGTTTCCCACTGCATTTATTAAGTGACAAAAGTTTCTCTTTATAAAAGCATTCCAGCATCATCACACCAGCAAAACTGGTAACTTGTAAAAGCTTCAAGAACCATACAAAAGAATAGGATAGAGGAAAAATACAAAACTATTTAGATTGCAAATGAGTTTCCATATCTATACTGAAGTTAACATTTACATTTTTCATAGGTCCATATTAGCCAGCATCAAATATATACAATGCATACCAAGTTAGAGCATTCTATGTTTGCTACCCAGTCATTACAAACCAAACAACTGCACTCCCAATCTTGTATACAAACAGCTTCAAGAAAGGATTACCTTCAGAACAGTGTCAAGGGGATTCCCAGAATCTGGTCTAATAATAAGTGGTGCCTCTGGACTCCGTGCTTCAATTATATGCCTTAGGTCATCACCCCATATTTTTTCACAAGCATTGTAAATGTCGTAGCTGTCACTAACCACAGATACAGGCACTGAAGAAAACTGTGTTACTATGTGTTCAAAAGCATCTTTTTCATGATCTTTCCCCCAAGCTGTTATGGTACTGCAAAGGCAATTGAAAAATTCATATTAGAATTGCATTTACATGTCATTCTGTATTTCCCACCAGCAACAGTTCAAGACAGTGATAAGCAGTATGACTGACATGACAGCAGAAATCATGTGCTCATCATCTCTGTGTTGCATGATTATAAATACACTATACACTAAATAAACAGACTTAATTCAGACAGGGAGCTACAGATGCAAGAACAGAACAACTGCTCTGACAACTTCATGCTACAAAATGGCAAGTCGAGAACAAAGCACCTCACCATATGTTTAAAAAAAAATTGAAAGAAGAAAACAGAGTTAATTTTCTTTTTTAATAATGATATAAAATGAATATTCTCACTTATACAAACATCTTTCCAGAGGAACCTCAGAACATTACCCTTGGTACAAGGCCACAGGCAAGCACATAAACCCGAGTTGCTGAGAACAGTAGTAAGTTACTGAATGCCATTGATCTGCAGTAGCTGCTCAGACCAGCTGACATAAGTGACTTCAGTAACTTGTGTACAAAGACCTAAAAATGCTCTCATTCACAGCATAAGTGCCAATGGCCATTGCATTTTTACCTTTAAATTCCAGCATTATCTACTGTGTGGACAAGTCTCAGATCATGGTAGCAGGGAGACAAACAAACTTTATTTCAAAGAGGTTGGTGCAGTCTCAGAAGAGCCCTGCTGACACGTCAGGAGCAAGCACCATGCTCACAACACCACCTTTGTATTGGAGGTTGTGGAACAGCACAATCCTGTAAAAATTTGGGTCTCTTGTATGAAACGCTTTCTATGTATTAATTTGGAAAGGGTGAGTGCAGTCTGCACTTGGTGGCGCAAACTTTAGGTAGGGCAGTTTAAGCTCTCTGCTCTAATGCCACCACTTCAATATGCTGTGCAAAAGACTTGATCTTGCCTCCTTTTTTTCCTTTGTGCTTTCATTACCAAAAATTTTATAGAAGTTTGGGTCATCAGAAACTTCAGACAATACCTGACACATCTATTGGTCAAGCAGGAGTTCTAGATCAGCACTACAGCAATGGTACAGACAGTTTTATGAAGCAGTGCTCTTTTAAAGATGACCACTACTCTACAAGGGCTGGTCATGCAAGCCTTTCCATTATCTGTCTTGCAATCCTAAGTGAATACTAACTACTTGAAATCAGTATTAAATACTTAACTGGGTTTTGTGCTCCACATGAAACACACAACCAGCCTTGTTTTATATGCTCCTTTCAGTGTGCAGACATATAACTGAAAGTCAAGGATTTGCATTCACTCCCAACCTTGTACAGGACACGGATTTGAAAAAAAGCAAGAGCTCTCTCTAATGTCTCAAATCAGTTTCCTTACTCTTAAAAACTCATTCACCATTCTTAGTGATATAACAAGGATTTACCATTTCTAGCTATACTGATGGGAAGAGAGCAACTGCCTCTTCCGGAGGGAGAACATGAACTGCAACTCAAGTTTGTCAATTACAATTTTTTATTTAAAACTAAATTTGAAATGCATACATGTGAATCCTCAATATCTATAGACTATTATCCTACAAGCTTATTCTAAACAGCCTGGTAAGAAGACATTTAAAATACATTTATAGCTAAGAACAACCATGCTACTTATGTCCCCCTAGAATATATAGAGGCATCAGTACAGAACTGCAGCTTCAGCAGCTGGATCAGTCATGGCTAATACTGTATGGTGTACTTCTGGATACAAAGATGGGTAAGAAAAGAATTATATTTTGTTAAGCTGTTTTTAGAAAGGCTCAGACTAGTATCTTACCTGTGTTCAGCAGCTGGAACAGAGTATCCTGGAACTGGATCTTTTGTACCATAGTACTTTTTAATTAATGCAATTCCTGCTACAGTGTCTGTTCCTTTAAAGTTCACCAAATGAGCTGAAGCTCCTATTCCTGCAGTCTGAAGAAGATGTAACTTTCAGTTTCCATGCCAAAAAACAGAATCCCAAGTCCAGTCACCACCTAGTGCTAGTTTGTAACAGCAAGACTGACTCAATTCCCACTTCACCATTATTCTCTTCACTCACTCACACTGGGAAGACAGAAAACTTCTCCCAGTCTAGTGCTCACAGTTCAGACATCACACCCACCCCATCCCAAACCTCCCCCTCCACACTTAGTCCAAACACAGTGCTCTGTGCATTACAATTTCACAGCAGAGCCACAGAGATTAACAGACCCATGCTACACAACTCGTCATAGTCAGGAACAAGCAGACTTTTCAAACTGTTAGACAAGCAGGTTTACCTCTTGTGAAGAAACTCCTCTGTAGCCAAAGTCATGCAGTTTATATTCCAGTCCTTCCAAGCTGCCAGAAGTCTCCAGCAAATATTTGGCCAAAATCTTTTTCTGCTCTCTAGAGTTTGTAGCTACTGTGATTGGGTACCATGACTGCACAAGAATAGTCTAAAAGAAAATCCATCACAATATTAGGTGCATATTTGTTTAGAGCTTGACAGTGCTCACTTGGCATTTAATCAGGCACAAAAAGGTCTATTTACTTTCATTCCCTGTTCAGAAAGTACTGATGCTTCCAACAGTTTGCTTTTAGGCTTAAGTAATTAGCTTTTATAAGGTAGGTAAGGTACCTGACCTTCTCAGGAGTTATCACCAGTAAACTACTGACACACAGTTCCCCCCATCCTGCTTTTTATGGATAAAAGTAGTGCTGTGAATTTCCTGTACAATTATTATGATCTCTTGCCAGGTGGGGGAAAAAGGTCTGTGTAAGATGACTACAGAAAAGAAAAGAATTAAAGCAGAGAATGAAAGTTGCCAGAGATTTCCCTTAAAGCAATACAGGATTCAACCTTTAATTTAAGTGCATTAGTATTTACTTAGAAAAAACATGTTATATTTCCAAAACTTACCTCAATCCAATTTGTGAGCCAGTAGCACTCTGGATCTGTGTTTTCTACAGTGAAAAGAACGTTTCCTCTGGGAATTACAGAGCCCTCAGGAACAGCCTTTATTTCTATGGGAAGATGGCCATCATATTTCTGTGTAAGAAACAGTAATATTGTTAGACAACAGAAAAGATTAGGACCTACAGCTTTTTTATTTAACTGCAATGGATAAAAGTCAAGCTATGAGTAAGTAAAACCTTTCTTCTTGATTTCCTTCAACTCTAAAGATAAACCCACCAGTCCAAATAAACGAAAAAATCCATATTTACCAAAAAAAGGACAGAAACCCCTTAACTTAAAAACCAGTCTCTTTATCAAAACAAATGATAGTTATCAGTTGTATTCCTTGAGCAAATTGAGCCAGGAAATCTTATATATTCTATAAAAATACGTAAGTTCTACCCACTAAATAAGAAATATTTACTACTCACTTTCTTCAAAGCTTTCACATGCAGTAAGCTAAAAAAAGTTTAGCTACTATCCAGATCTTTAAAAAATCCACTAGTTTGCTTAGTATAGATGTGTGCTTTATTCGTTTATTACAGCAGGATCCATTTAATAACTATTTTAGAGAATATTTTCACCTCAAATACATACTAAACATGAAATCTCATATTGGAATGTCACTCTTTTGTCAGTCTTTTATCCCCAAAGGACTACACATAGTGTGAAATATGCCTTTTGAAAAAGAGTAACCTGCAAATAGCAACTCTAGAAGAGCAATTGTAACTTTCTGAAAGAGCTCTGCAAGCTCTACTGGCAATACTGAAAATGTTTTGAATGGTAATATATATATTGATAATATAATATATATATTATATATTTTGACAGAAAGCTTCTCATGTGATATCCTGTTAAAGGCAACAGAAATTGCATAAATTCAGAGAAATTACACATTCATAAGTAGCATCAAGACATATTCTCCAGTACTCAACAGACATCAGAATCTCTTCTACCTTACAGTTTTAAAGTTTATTCAAAAACGTAATAACCTGAAGAATTGTGCTTATATACCACATAGGGTTTAGTTGTCAGATTTGGAGATATATGGATTAATGAAAGACAACAATGCCTTCAAAAGGCTCAAAATAATTTATTAATGATTCAATGAAGGCAAAAGTATAGTTAAGTGGAAAAACAAAAAAAACAAACCAAACTGCTTTCAAAGTTGCCGAAGGTATTGATTTTGTCCATGGAAAAAAGTGATATGATCTGTATTACAGCCCTTTGCAGAAATTTTGGATAGACATGCCTTGTACAACTCAGGGCTTATACTGCTATCACTCATCATCAATTGCTGCCAACTTGCAGTCTTTGCACCAGCCCATTGTTCTCCAGGAACCCCATTCCTGTCTCCCACCCTTTCACCCAGTCAGTATTTACCCATTCATTTACTCTCAGTACAAACTGATACTTTGGGGACATTCCAAATTCATCCTGGCACTTCACTCACACAGCCCCTGCACCCTCCACTTCACCTGCCACACCTGAGGCAGCTGAGCCAGAGAGAACCAGTGGCAGGTGTGGGAACTTGCACTGGAATTCAGAGAGCAGAAGCAGGGACTGTGTGCATAAAGGGCACACAAACACTTCCAGCTGAGAGCCACCAGCATATGAGAGCAAGACATGTTTGTTTATATATATACATATACACACACACACAGTTTTAATAAGAAAACCTGACAAAAGAATAAATGTACACAGAGGGTAAGTAGGAATGCTTATTTTGACTAGACCAAAAGTTGAATGGACTTAGTCAAGACACATTACAACTCAGTGAGGGCAGACATGAAACATTAAAAGTGTATTAATTTCGTTTATCCAAAGAGGGATCAAGCTTTAACACAGATGAAAGCAGTTCACAATGTATAATGTAGCTTAAACACAAATGTGGATTGAATTCACATTTGTAGTTATTTGAACTGGATGCTAGTTCTCTACAAACCTCTCCATAACTACCTCTTAGAAAACTGTGGGCTTATTTATCTTGCTGCCATTTGCAGTATTTAGCTGAAATTCATTCTTCTCTTGCACACCTATGGGCCACCTCAGTGTTAGGATGACATCAAGATATATTAATAAACAGATGCCACCATAAAAATACATACAACTAGGGTATATAGGGAAATATAAGCACAAAGGACAAAAAAGGGCTTTCAAATGCCAAAAATATTCATTCACCAGAACCACAATGAAACTTAGCATTTAATTAACAGTACAGCTGAGTAACAGAGATTAGTACAGCTCTGATGAATGGTATTAGTCTGAATCTGCTGTTTTTACTGAGATGTTTGCAATTACTTGAAATCAAACACTTTTTTAAACAAAAGGGGAAAAGGATAGTTGTGAAAAGACTTCACTTGAAAGGTCTTGTATGTCAGAGGTGCTCAAGCCTTGTATTTTATACTAAAGTTCAACAACCTATATCTCTGAAAGATTTACAAAACAACTGAACAAAATGTGTATTTTCGGGAACTGTTTATACACTCAAGGAGTTGTAGAGAGCATTAGAGTAAAAACTGTAATAGTTAGAGAAAGAAATGTGAAGTGGATGCAGGCAACCCCTGAGTGCTGTACCACAGATGGAGAGCTGCCAACAAGCCCCACTCAGAGGAGCTGGCTGATGGCAGCCACAAATCCTTATTACCTGCAAAGCTGCATTTGGCATCTGAAAGGATGAAAATTACTTTTCTCTAAGGAAATACAATTATATGATTATTCTTTGACAGCTGCTACTCCCTGTACACTAAACATGAAAAGCTAAATTTATCCAGTCTTTACTATCAAGATTAAAAGGAGAGGCTGGCATATTTATTCTACAGTTGATTCAGAAATCCTTCACAATGATCTCCAATTATTTTTGCAATTATTTTTACCTCTAGAATATAGTTCCATCCTTTTTCATTGAAGACATCATCTTGAAAATGCTCCCTATATACTTCTTTGGCTTCCTTGATTTTCTCTTTGGTCACCACTTTACCTGGAGTTTCAGAAACAGATTAAAGCTCAAAAACTTGCAATATTCATCAACTGATAAAATAAATAACAAAAAGGTTCAGGCAGAGCAAAGTTACTTTGCCTTTAACAAAGATATGAAGAAAATGTCAAATGCAAAATGCTTAAATCAAACTTTACTTTCATTTATTATATAGATTAGAATGCTCAAGAAACCATGAGGGTAAAATACACTTGTGGTTTGCAGGTGACTCAGGAAAAATGTTGAGATTATTACTCTTTTATGACGGTCAAAAACCAGCCAAGAGGTTTAACAGTAGTGCCTTTGCCAGAGGAATGTGTTGATTGTGCAAGCTGGCACAGGCAGCAAGGACATATCCAGCACAAGGGTTAAACTGTGCCACTTCAGGGAGAATCCCCATGAGACACTGCAAGCAACCTTTCACTGACCACTTTGTGACAGGAACCAGCAAAGTAACCACATTATTTGAATAAGCATGCTACTGCTGTAGGGCCAGTCATCTACCTTAAAGAACAACCCTCAGATTGCTAAAGACAAAAGAAACAAAATTATCAAGTGTTTTGATTATAATGGAATTTCAATCTTTGGTGGGATTGGCAGAGATCTTTATTGGATCAAGACAAAGACATGTAAGACACGTGACTAAAATTTTCCTTTAATGCTTGGCAGAAGGCAACATGCACTTGGGTCAGAACAGGTGATATTTGTACAGAAGGCAAAAAAGAAAACAAGATCTTAAACAGCACCAAGGAATTTTCAGATGTTAATCTTAAAATCATCAGTATAAAAACCACTGTCACATGTAGCTGCCATACTCAACAATCTAAGCTGAGGGCCATCCAAAGTTTAAGGACAATTCAAATTTAATTTAAGGAAATTTAAAACCATTGTTGATTTACACAGTAAACAAACCAGAAAATACTGAATTAATGTTCAAAATGTAAAATGTATTCTCCATCAAATCTTCTATCTGCTTGTGACTCTATGCACAGTTTTGGCCTCTTTCCATTCATTTCAATTTTGTCCACTTAAGTTGGGACATTAACACCTTGTCACTTTTAATACACCATTGGCATAAATAAATATAGTAGAGAGGTGTCTGGATTAAGAAGTCAATACCAATTTATGAGGGTGGACAAGTTTTTTCACAATTACACCAATAAGGCATTATGCATGTCACTACTTGTGGTGTACCAGGACAACCCGGAATTGTGTCAACTGTAGGACTACAAGCTTGAGAAAAAGTTAGATATTTCATTAGAGGAAAGGTTTTACTGGAATTTGAGACAATTACCTTTTAAATATTTATTCAGAATGTACTGCAAGCCATAAAAAACTGTTTCTCCATATTTCACTTTCTTTAATTTGGAATTTTCAGTCTTCTTTTCACGACATTCAAAGTAGGAATATACTTTGCTTGTGTTAGGTGGATATTGCTTGTAGTGTGTAACCTATGTAAAAAAAAATCAGTAAGAACTCAAAACATCACTACAAAGCACAAGAGAAATAATATTTGTACATTAAGGCTTGAAGGTTAAATTACAGAATATACAAATCAAGGTAAGGCATCCCCAAAGTTGAAGGTAACAAGAGTTTTCTTAAATTATGATGATAAGTCTATGAACAAGTCTATACATTCCTTAAGGAAAAGCTGTTCCTATAATTGAGAAAGTAACATCAGAAAAAAACTCAAATGTGTGAAATTCATGTCTGAATCTTTTTCAAACTCCCATATTTACAGGTTAGAGCATGAATTCATTATAGGTTTCTTGCTGTTACTTATTGCATATAACCTTAAAAAAAATTGTTACTAATTCCACAAGGAGTTGGAAAAGGGTCAGTTTTACTGCCTCTCCCTTCTTGTCCTGATTTTTTAAATAGATCTCTGACATTCTCAAAGAAAAATATTCACAGGTTGCCTTACCTGTATTACTAAAACTGTACATTAAAGTATTTTAAAATGACAGTTTTCCTTCTCCTCTCAAATGTCATTTTAACTTAGTATTTCACTCAGTTTGGACAATGAACGACTCAACTGAATTTTTTGTTTCTCCTATACCAGCACAAGGCTATTATGGTTGTGTTTCCAATGCTGCAAGGAAACACTCAAGAAAGGTCAATTTAAAGATCATTCTATTGTCTTTGCTTGCATGAGGTTTACAAGGCAAATCAAATAAAACCCAAGCTTGTCATTGCACGTTTTCTGCCCCGACTTCAAACAAAGCATGGCACCACAGGCATTCAATGGAGCACAAACCTATTCTGCCACAATTCCACAGCCACTCAAAAGCAGAATGCTTAGGAGCAGCAATGTTAGACCCTAAGACAAAACCTGGCTTTTAGATTTAGTTCTAGCTATTAATAAATGTCTCGCTTCACAAATTATAACATGCCCTTTCCTAGTTCTGTGCAGAACTTCCAAGTACATCACATTGCCAGCTCACAGAAAACTCCCTGCATGATATCATCACATTCAAAGGAAATCGAAATCCCTGTACAAAAGAAAACACACACCATCCTCTCTTCTTGACTATGGAGCAGACAAAATTAGGCTCCATTTGACATGTCTTTCTAACTAGTGTGTACATGAACACACAAATATATATATACAAGCCCTTTACAAGAAATTGTATTAAATGCACTCTAAGAAAAAGATCCTGCAACAAATCCTTAGAATGCTCATGCACTATACAGACATGGAGAGTGGGAACTCCTTCCTGTCCACTGGTGCCACCAAGGTAAGTTACAGCACCTTCATGAAAAATTCTGTTTTACAACTGGGACTGAACTTTTCAGTTTGTGATTTCAGAGTAAAGACACAACACAGAGCCCAGCAGCTGCAAGTGTACACAGGAGATGTCCCAGGACCAATTCTGATAATGAGTATCTCAATTCCTTGAGATAAGAGGCAAGCTCAAGAGCAAACCAAGGCAATACTGCTGCTCTCACCACAACTGTTCAAACCAAGCAATGAAAACTGTATCTGCACGAGATAGGATACTCAGGTTTCCTTTGAAAATTTAAGTATACAACTTACCAACTATGGGCAAGTTACTGAAGCCAATACCTACGTTGTAATGAAAATTCGTGTGATCTTCAGCTCACATCTTGAAAGTGTACTCGACTTCAGCAGTTCAAAGGCATCTCCTCCCACTGTAGGTTTCTCATATGTCAAAATGGTTACAGGCCCAAATTAGCTTAGGGTGCACAGTGCACCCACTGAGTTGGTGTCAACTTGTCTTACTGCGTTTGTGTACATTGTTTTATGGACTTCCTACTCTTAGCTCTGCTTTGAAGCAGGATTACAAAACACAGTGCTCTGGCTGCAAAGCAGAACTTGAGAGCTGAAATCAGGCTAAAATGTAACAAATTTATCCTTTACATAGCATACCTGGGGACACAGCTCCTCCCGACTACCTTGCTGACAGTTTCAACTTAAAAAAAATCCACTCCAGTTTCTCAAACTGGTTCACAGGTTTAGCTATCTTTTCTGACTTAAGATTAGATCCTAAACTGAAAATACATAGTATCTAGTGTCCAGAAAATAGTTACTTCTAGGGATTCAAACCCATACGAAAATTTTCCATGTGACAGAAATTTAATGCTATTGATTTAGCTGCTTTAAGTACTTGAAGGAGATAAGGAACTAACTTTGCAAGTCACAGGTGTAATATTCAATTATATTCTTCACACATTAAAATCTATTTAAACAGTGAAAACACACATCCCTGGCAATTAAAATATTTACATCTGAGCAAACCTTACAGCTGTAATTTTAAAGATACTTCTTTTGACTCCATAAAGCTGTTAGTTTTATTTACAAAGCTGAGACACCCTTAAATATTACTCAATATGTAAAAGCATAATCACAATCTTAAAAGTACCACATTTAGCAAGCACTGGTTACTTGAAAGGGACTTACAAAAAAAGATGTGGATACACTTTTTAGCAGGGCCTGTAGCAACAGGACAATGAGTGATGGTTTAAAACTAAAGGAGGGTAGATTCACACTAGATATAGTAGTCTTTTTATGATGAATATAGTGAAACACTGGAGTAGGTTGCCCAGAGAGGTGACAGATGACCCATCCCTGGAAACACTCAAGGTCAAGTTGGATGGGGCTTGGAACTGATCTAGCTGAAGATGTCCCTGCTCATTGCAGAGGGGCTGGACTAGATGGTCTTTCAAAGCCCCTTTCAATCCAAACTATTCTTTGATTTTATGTTGTAGAGGTGTTGAGAAGTTAGGCATGAGACCTACAACCCCTGCTGAGTTATCTGGCCATCTGCTTTGCTCCCAAGCCCCCAGACAGGACACTGTACTTATCAGAAACATCTGCCCACAAAATGTCACAGCAGCTGATGGTAGTGGCTGTCATTTCTGGGGTTCTGTGACAAGGGGAAAAATACCCATCTGCTATACTAGTGGTCAGGAGGTTTGGCATGTAGTTTTTGCCTGATGGTAAAAAACTGTGAAAAAAATCAAGGTCTAGGAGTGGGAACAGTTCACAGAAGACACAAAGAATGCCACCGAAACCAAAACCAACCAACTAACCAACCAACAAGGAAAAACCCCAAGACAATGCTATAAGGCACTTGGATACTAAAAAACTATGCTTCAGAAAATGCCTCTTGTTGATCTTTCCTTCTAGTCAGATGAAGACTTGCACCTTTCTGTATCCTAAAGGAGAGTAGAAAGAACAACCAGAGGCAATGTACAATATTTGAAATCAAATTTGATGTGACTTAGAGATGGAGACAGTATTGATAATTCTATGCTTTCAGTTAGGGGGTCAACAGGCATCAACAGAAGCAGGACTTGTAAAGATCAGCTCTTGATAAGTGGGAATGACTATATAGTCAATAGGAAACTCTTTCTCTTCAGGAAGAAAAAGCCCCTAACCAACAAACAAAAGCCTCTACTGGGATTAAGAGACCCTTACAAGAAAACAACTCTCCCCAGTGTCTTCAAAGGCCTTTTGATGTTTAGTTCAAAGGCTGTGGTTTAGGTTTTGTCTATTAAACATATGACAAATAGCCTTGGAACTACTACCTACAAGATTATGTACTATGACTGAAATAGAGTGCTTTTATTCCAGTTGTGATAGCTCCTTATTAAATTTAATGCAAATAAAGGTATATTCTGAACAAAGAATGCTTCCTCAAGGACTACATCTGCTCTAAGTAAATCAAAATTTTTGAGGAAAAAAAAAACATGAAGCACAAATTGCATTTAGATCATCTATCAAAAAAACCACCCCAAACATTAAGAGTTAAATTTTAAGAAAAAGGAATTAACAGGTATTCATTATAAAATAGGGATGACTGAGGTAAATGCTGCATTTTTCAAAGCTAGATAGGAAGATTTACGACAAAAAAATATTCTTATAATCTATAAGCTTTGTTGTACAAGATATTGCAATGAACTCACTTTAAAAGGTTATTTAGGCCTATATAATTCAACCATTTGAAGACACGGGAAAAACGGGATGTGAGAAGTCTGGTATGGCCACAATCTCCACTGGTAGTAATTCCTGATGCTCCCCTAGATGCCAACATGAACCAACAGGAAGATGCTTACAAGCCCTGTCTTCAGTGAAGAAAGCAAACCCCCAAACACTTGCCCAGCAGGATCTTGCCCATAACTCTCACGTGAGAAGATGACACCAGTTTAAGTAAGACAGTATTTGAATTTTCTGGAGCCATTTTGAAAACTCCTTAGTGCAAAATGGGTACAGACCAATCTGGTCACCAAGCCCATGGTGGCACACAGCCACAACCATGAAGAACCAGAGGGGCAGGTAAGCCAGAAGTGCCTGAGCTGGACACTGCAGGTCTGCAGCATGAGAGCCTGAGGCACAGGTTTGGTCACTGTACTGCAAGCCTTGATCTGCAAGAGACACTTGGGGGATCCTCAACCCCCAGTACATATTACTGAGTTAGACAATTTTAGTGCAGTGGTGCTGCTGGTATTCACACTGGGGAGACTTCTGCAAAGCACCCCAAGACCTCCATGAATTGTCATATTACATATTATTTGCAAATATTGTGGAAAGAGGCCATTGTATAAAATATTGCTTTACCATCTCCTACCTTTAGGAGATTTAGCCAACAGAACAACTAAGAGCAAAGTTTGCCAACAACCTACACAGGAAACAACATTATTAGCAAAAAGAAGGAGATGAACCAAAACTTAGGAGCTATCAGATATAGCTCACTGAGATGAGATAACTAACAGCAGTTATAAGGCATTTGACCCTCCTCAGGAGAAAACCCCATACAACCGTGACTAGTAGTTGTATTCAACAGAGATGCTTTGGTAGCATTCAAAACAATCACAGAAGGAATGCACACCACAACAGTGGAAATGAAAACCAAACCAAATCTAGTATGGTTAAATGATAAGTTTATTTAAACAAGGGGGAAATGTCAGAAGAATCAATCTTTAATAACTCAAGCAAAAGGGCATCCAACAACAGCAGGTAAAGTGCAAGACAATTTTAAGTGAGTTTAAAAAAAAATCTGAGTCAAGTACAATCTTACTATTTTGATTATATGAGCTTCATATTCACATAGGAAAAAAAAGCCTTAGGGAGACTCCAGGCCCCTTATTAGAATGCAGAAGATTGAGACAATGTTTAAGAATCAAAGTGAGAATATTGGAAGATATCTGCTCTTATGAGAGTGATAAGCTAATGGAGGTTATGAGTGAATGATGACCTTGTACCACTGCTAATGTCTCTGTATTTGAGTTCATCCACTGTTGCAATAAAGCAGCTGGGACTCAAGTTTCTTCAAGCAGAAAAAGCTGAATCTTTATTCACATAACTCATTTTTATACAGTTTTCACAGACTTCATGTCCATCTCTAACTGGCTAGTAGTTTTCTTGCCACTTAATTCATTGGTTAAAAGGTGTTTTGTGTGTACGTGGTAAGCCTCTCTCTTTTACTCAAGTGTTTATATTTTTCCTTTGTGGAGTCTCCTGGGATAGATCTTTTTGTTATTACAGGTGCAAACGGTTCTGTTACTAGAATAGTTTCTTGTGTTAACTGACATTTTATTCCTTTCATTCTTTCTTCTGGGAACTTACAGACTAGCTGGTAATTCATCAGAGCAAGGCCTGATTTTATAAGGCCTTTCTTTTATAATATCTCTACCTGTAAGTAACAATCCACCCTTTCTTTATATGTATTTTGAAAAATAAGAGGATCAGAGGTGAGAAAAAAAAATAAGATATCAGTCAGTACTATGAAAAATAAGGAAAGCACATGCAAGCAACTGAATTCTTATGGAAGCTGCACATTATCAGCAGAGACGCTATACATGACCAGGTCCACATTAATTTAAAACACAAGGTCAAGTGCAAGCACTAGAACTAGAATTTCTCAGAGCAAATACAATGCTTAAAATCAGATACATTTTGCAGTAGACTACTTCACCACTAAAGACTTTTATGGTTTTTATTGTGGTTTAACCCCAACTGGCAACCAAGCCCCGATTGCCACTCACTCACTCCTCCCAGTGGGATAGGGGAGGGAATCAGAAGGGTAAAAGTGGAAAACTCATGGGTTGGGATAACAACAGTTTAATAGGGAAAGCAAAACTCTGCACATAAGCAAAGCAGAACAGTGATGAATTCATCCATCACTTCCCATGGGCAGGCAGGTGTTCAGGCATTCCCAGAAAAGCAGGGCTCCAGCCTGTACAGCAGTTACTGGGGAAGACAAATGCCCCTACTCCAAATGTTCCCCCCTTTGCTCCTTCTTCCCCAGGCTTTATTTGCTAAGCACGGTGTCATGTGGTAGGGAATATCCCTTGGGTCAGCTGGGGTCAGCTGTCCCAGTGTCCCCTCCCAGCTCCCTGTGCACCCCCAGCCTCCCTGCTGGTGGGATGGTGTGTGGGGCAGAAAAGGCCTTGAATTTGTGCAAGCACTGCTCAGCAAAATCAAAAATATCCCTGAATTATCAGCATTGTTTTCAGCACAAATCTAAAACAGCCTCATACCAGCTACTAAGAAGAAAATTAACTCTACCTCAGTCAAAACCAGCAGTTTTACATCCAAGATTATCACAAAAGTGATGACAAAATGCCTTATGTTTACTGTTTACACATTTGTGACTAGTCAGCTGTACTACTGCACATGCTGCTTTAAGTTTCCTGCTCCTTAATAGAAAAGAAAAAACATTTACCTTTTCAACAATGAAAGCTGCAATGCTTCTAGGAGGGGTTGCTTCCCACTAATTTAAAAATTGTTTGAATACTGTACAGTTGCAGTACTCCTTTCAAGCAATGATATCTTGGGGTTTGTAACAGGACCGGGTGACTACAAATCAAAACCTGGAAGATAATGAACCTAGAGAGTGTGAGGATTGAGTCTTACAAGGAGTGTCAAGCCAGAAGTTTCAGATGCTTTTCCATTGGAAGAATTACAGGAGATAAGAGAACACATTCACATTCCCACCACAAGATTTTAATTAAGGAAAAAAAATATATGGGCTGCTGTAAAGAATATTTTGCAGTCATTAAGTACTAGTCAAATTCAGTAGGATAAAAAGTACTCATGTCTCTTCCTCACATACATCTAGCCTTCTAAATAAAGAATATACAGGCTGTCAGAGCCTAGAATAAACACACACTCACATGAAGTGCTTCAGAAGTCAGTGCTCTCCTACATCCACACAGATTAAAAGGAGTCATTTGAAGTGACAAATACTTAAAATTCAACATGTAAGGCATATAGAGTTAAAACATATATTTTGTGTTTCCCTGAAGCATCCAGTAAGAAATTAATTCTGAAACAAATCTCATTTACAGTCTAGATAGCAAGTCAGCTCCTCCTAAGAGGTAATTGCATGGCAGCTTATTATAGCTATCAGCTTAATTACGAAACATGCCAAGCAACAGTAATAGATCTATTGGCAAAAGCAAAATAAGCTATTATTACTCCAGCATACAAGGTTCAGTCAATAGCCTTTCCCCTTTGCAGCTCATGGTCCCTCCAAGCCAGGCCAGGCCCGTGCCAGTCACTGCCTTCCCACTGAACAACACAGCTCTGCCAAGCTGATCCTCTCAAAACAGTTTCAGACTACATATAGCCTGGAATATTTCCTTCCTGTGCAGAAATAAAGAAGCATAGGCTAAACAGAGCACAGGGAATCAAAGAGAAAGCAAACACAGAGGAGGTGTGTCAGTGATACATCAACGAGGCACTGAGGGGCATGGACCCCTTCACTGGGGAAGGGCAGAGAGTGAAGAGAACCCCACTGTCACAAAGGGGCAGGATTGCTATAGGGTATTGCATTATCTGTATATAGTTAGCTTCATAAATTGTGTCTTGCTATAAACACAAGACTAAGACATCACCCAGCACAAACAGTGATGTTCAAGAAGCCTGCTGATACCCCCTCACTTGCAGCTTTCTATCAGCGAAGACTTTGACCTCAAATACTTCCCCTTTTTCAGTAATACCAAGTCACTAGCAGAAAACTTCACTGACAGAAATGCCATTGCTACACTGCACATAAAGACAAAGACGTTCCCCAGATAACACTGCATTGATGAATCTCTTGAGAAGCTCATGATCAGAAGAATTACAAAGACTGTTGTTACTTATCAGTAGGTTGCACACACACCACACCATATGCCTGTGCCCAGACTCTGAGGGGTATATAATTCCCAGCATACAGGAGGCATAATACTTTTGGAGGATTTGTAAAAGCTTAAGAAGATGGAACAAAGTACACAGGACGAAGAATCTAAGTGATGTAAAAACACTTATCTTGCAATTTAGTTTAGAGATAAAATGTATAACTTGAAGCCCAGCCTCAAAATCCTGGAGCACTTGTACAGTTGAGTAAGCTCCAGTCTGTACTGGAAGCTTGGTACTGGAACCAGTGCATAGTCACCTACTGGGAACTACTCTTGTCTAGAAATATTCACTTTACTAGCAATCAGCATGGTACTCAGCAGTTTTTCAAAAACACATTTATGATTTTGAAACTGAATATTTCATAATCTGTTATTTAAGAGGAAATGTCCTATCATGCACATGAAGACAGGAAAACAGTGTAGAAGGAGGAGGGGCTGTATTGGCTGTCATCAGACAAATCTTTGCCATACCAGATTATTTTTTTTCTGAAATTTATAGGCACTAAACCAGTAATGAGTTGTCTTTTCACTCCAAATTTCCAACTGCAGCAACAGAGAACTGGGACACTGGAGCTAGTACCCAAACTAACAAGTTGTAACAGATATGACCCTGAGATACCACAACTTCTTTCTGATGCACAAGTGCCTAAGCTAGGGTTGTACCTCTCAATATGGTCTGCATGTGTTTTTTCTTTCACAGCTGTTTATTTCTATGCAACTTTTCATCACCAACATTAGCTTGTATGGACTGGCATCTACTGCAACTGGATCATCATGCAAACTTCTGAGCTGATCCATGTTTTTTCTCAGTCTAAACTCTACAGAGAGTTCTGCACACACAAACAGATGCTGCAGTTGTGGATACAGCAGAGCTATCTAAAAAAACAAAACAAAACAAAAAAACAGAAAGAAAAACTCCCCAATCAACTCTCACTTTTGTTTTAATTGCTAGTAAGAGTGTTTGGTAACTCCAAGTAAAAAGCTTGACACTGCAAACTACCAGATATTTTAGTGCAGTTTTACTGAAAGTGCTCTTGCTAAGTGTGTTTCATTGATTAGGAAACAACAGTATCATCCAGGGAGAAGATAAGTGATGTTTGCTCATATTACCTAACAAGATAAAAGCAGCTGCTTGTTTAAGCACTGTTCAGAGACACTGGAGTTCCTAAGATTTGTAAAAAAGCATATGGAAAGACAGACAATCTGAATAGCCCTAACAAAGCAACTGAGGGTGGTAACTGTTCTAAATATAATACAAAATGCTCCTAGCTACCACAGAAAACCTCATCCAAATTCAGTTTTAAACTGGAAAAAAAACCCACCAAAAAACAAACCACAACCAAAAAAACCACCTCAGGCCTTTATTTGACCTCATTAAGATGTCTATCGCTCCTGGAATGTTTCCAAGTCATCTATACTATGAAACAGCAAAGAAAACAGAAGCAAACTGTTTTTATGTCACTCCAGTGCACCACACTCCCACCAATTCTCGAGCACACCCAGAGAATTTGGAAAAAGCAGTGTGCAAATTAGATTTAAAGGAGATACTGTTTAAACCTAGGCCTGCAGCATTTAATGTGATTAGTCTCAGACATGGAAAAAAGTGTATCTTCCAAATTTGAATAAGTTAGATAACAAACACTTAAACCTAGTTCATAAAGAGCACTGCAGCCAGATTACACCCTAAATGGAAGCAGCTTTGCAAGCCCTCAGTTGCAGCGTCAGGATGCCCTGACTGAGCTGCTCCAAGATTTATCAGCATCTTCCCATCTTCCAAAACTCCTTCCTACAAACTGCAGCAATAACTGTTAACTTTCTGTACCTCTTGATGTAATGTATAGTAATAATACCAATAATGAAAATAATAGTAGTAGTAATAATAGTATCACCTCAAGTCAGCACCTGGAGCACATACTGAGATTTGTACTTTACAGTTACTCAGTAACAAGACCTCGTCACAACATAGCTGTTGCTTTTTAAGTCCTCTATCCAGAGGTACCCTCACCCCTGAAGCTCATCCCAGCAGCCCAGTGTTCAAAGAGCTAAAACACAAAAAATGCTTTACACCGGTAACCAGGACTGTTACCGTAGTTTTGTTTAGGCCACCGACAACCTCGCCGACATTGCAGTGCAGCTCCTGAAGGAAACAGGTGAGTCCTGCAGGCCAGGAGAGGCCGGGCACGTGTGTCCGGCGGGGCGGGGGTCACAGGCTGGCTGTGCCAGGCTCTGGGCGCGCCCCCCGCGCAGGGCAGGGCTCCGGCCGGGCACCGCTGCGAGGCACGCCAGGAGCGGCCGGGTCGGAAATCACCGCCCCGGAGCGCGGACAGGGCGCCTGCACTTTGCCACTGCTGTCAGCACCGCAGTTTTCGAGAAACGAAGGGACAGCCGTGCAGTGCGACTGTCACCTCCGAACCAATACCCTGCCCAGCCGATGTGACACCGCAGTGGCCGGGAGCTAAGCGCAGGGCGAGAAAACGCGGATTTTGCGCCAGCCGGTTCCCGGAGCGCGCTGCATCACCGCCAGGCACACAACCGCAGGCAGCGACGGGCGCGAGTGGAGCCAAGGGGGAGGGACGCGGGAGCGCCTGCCC
>VXBR01009555.1:688135-722012 GCA_013400215.1 Cisticola juncidis | reverse complement strand
GGGAGGGGCCGGTTTCGGTTCTCGGCAGCGGCGGCTCCGGGAAAGGGCGGGCGGCGGCTCCGGCACCGGGAGCGGCCCTGGGGGGATCCCTGCCCGCACCCGCACCTGCTCCCGGCCGGACCGAGCTCCGGAGCAGCCGCTGCGCCGCACCGGCCCTCTTGCCGGGGCTGGGGCTGATGCCCGTATGGGAACGCACCTCCCGGTCTCCCGGAGCACCCAGATCCTCATCCACCTCCACTGCCGGCGTTCGGCACCGCCTGCCTCAGTGGAAGAGCATGACACTTTTTGACAGAAGATACTCCCGAGCCTTCTTTAAAGTTGCTGTTGATCAGAAACTACACAAAAAGTTACACTCGCTTTCCAAAAACTCTTTTATAATCATTATAATTTTAACTGGTATTCTAATTTGAGTAAATACTTGAGGTTTTCGGATCATATTTATCTGGTATTATCTGGATGTGGCACTCTGTGCCATGGTTTGGTTGACACGGTTATGATCAGTGACAGGTTGGCCTTGATGTCTCAATGCTCTTTTCCATCCTAATGAATTCTGTGTCCATGAATTGTTCTGAGAGGAGAGAACATTCTTTTGAAGCAAGCAGCAAATACAGTTCCTGTCACAGCCGTGGCTTGGCTGCAGCTGAAGATTGTTGCCTTGCTCTCTGCTGATCAGGCATGTGGATTATATATCATCATAACAATGCTACTCTACTGCATTAAAAAAATAGAAAGCTGCTCAGTTAGCTTTTTCTCTAAAACCATTGGTGAACTAAAACGTAGGTAGTTGTTTGATGATATACAAACCCCAAAGTTGTATAATTACTGTGTATCAATATGATTCAGAAACACTGGGTTTCACCTGTCACATTTTGATAGAAATAAGCATGTCCAAAAAATGCAAAGAGTAAGGTTAGGAATGAGACCTAGGTATTTCTGATGTCATTCTGTATAGATCCTGGTGCATCCATAATGTCCCTGTGAGCCACGTTAATTTGATCACCCTTGTGAGTCCCTGTTGACCTCAGCATGCTCTTGTTTTATGCCATTCCATGAGAGAAAAGCACCAGTTTTATATACATAAATATATATATACCTTGCCCAGAGAGGCTGTGGGGTTTCCCTTGCTGGACATATTCAGGAACCATGCAGTCAAAATCCTGTGCCATGTGCTCTAGGCTGACCCTGCCTGAGCAGAGAGGTTGGACCAGATACCCACTGAGGTCCCTTCCAACTCGACCTACTCTGTGATTCTGGGAAACTACTCTCAGTTTTCTCAGGAGGGAAAGGGTTTCCCTAGAACAGGAAAAGGTCTGTGAAGAAGGTGGAAACATTAAAAGCCTCCAGATAGCAGGAGTTTCCTGTATGCTTCCCTCTGCCAGCTTGTTTGAGTGCTGCTTTTCAACAAAATCTGCAGACAGTAATGGTAATTGCTGTTACTGCTATTAACCACCATGAACTTGCAACTAATTCTTGTCTTAGCTCTTCCACTTTCTTTTGTTCAGTCTCATGGACACAAAGTTACCTTCTTACATTAACTTCCCCATCAGTGCAAAAAAACCCAGAATTTCAATTTTCTTTCTAAGGTTTCTCTATAGCTCTTCCCGTCTTCATCTCTGTGTTGTTTGTTGCTGCATAGACAACTCAATCTGCTCTCTTCCACTGGCAAAACTTATCTAAAAGTGCTGGCTAGTTTAGAAAGCTGCTCTACTTTTTCCCCTTAAATAAAAAAATATTTTCCTGAAATTGTCTGGAGTTACCTCTTCCTTAGTTTCTTCTGAGGATTCCTTTTGTGGAATGTCCCATCAGTGTGATCACACAATCATGGGATGATTTGAAATTATATGCAAATCTCCTATGTTTTGTCACATAACTTTTTTATGTGGTGTCACATCAGGATTTTGCTCCTTAACACATCCTTTATCTGTGTTATTTGTCCTTATCTTTTTCATGGCGAAATTTCTTTGCCGCAAGGGACAAAGCTTAATTTATATATTTTTTAAAATTCTGCTTTCATATAAAGCTGATTAGTAAAAAGAAAAAGTTATTTTATCAGATCTGTCTTTTATCTAAACCTTAGCAAAAAACTGGAAAATTCAGAAAAATACTATAGGGTTTTTTTAAATGACATTTCTCACTACAGAATTCTGCTGATATATCTTCAAGCCTTCAATAGAATAATTAATGATGATTTACTCAGAATTTTTGTCAGCATCTTGTTCCCCCTCCTGCTGGCTCTTTCTGGTGTCTTACATTGTGCCAGAGCTCGAATAATGGTTTAATTTTGCTCATATGAATATATCTTAAGCTATATCTATAATGAAATATTGTAAAGTTAGGGCATTTCAGGGTATTAATAGAAAATGCTACTATGCTAACCAGAACTATAATAAATCACTATTGGCTGGTGAGGAGAACATATCTTAAGTTTGGAAAAAATTAAATAGAACTCTTGCAGCAGTACATGGTGGGAGTACTGTTACAATGTTGAAAGAGAAATAATCCTGGAAAACTTAAATACTTGATTTCTGTGCTGTATCTGTCCTCTGTTACCTGTAAAACTGACTTTGGACTGTTCTACTGGCTTGTTGAAATCAGGATTTGTAATGTATATGAGACTTAACTTCTCCCTCCAGAAGGAACCACACCAAGAAATAATGTTCTTCAATTTAAATGCGAGCTCGGCTAAATTGTTTCTGATACCATTTGCCTGCAGAGTTGGGGTTCTTCAATAGTTATCTTCCAACATTTTCCTTTGGCCTGTGAGAGATTTTTAGAGGTACTTGTTTAGATATTTTTAATAAACAAAGGTCTAATAGTAGTGTTAATAAATTAATATTAATCCAGGGACATATTTTGTTCCCTGGGGATTTCTGATAATAAATTATACTCTGTGTAGCAGAATTGTGCAGACAGTGTTTTATATATATAAAGTCCATAATGTGGCCTGCTGCTGTATCTGGAGGAAAATTATCCTATAAACATGTCCTCAGGCTGATGTCTCAGGAAGTATGCAAGGACAGTCAAATTAAGATGGGTATTACACTGTGTCCTGGTTTAGGGCAGATTTGGGACGAAACCTCTGAAAGGGTTCCTTTAGAAAAGAGATTTAAGCGGCCATTCCCTACTTGTTCGGGAAAAGATTTCCTTGGAGAAAAGTGGAAAAAATTGTTTATTTAACAAGCATTAAAAAAGTATTCACAAGCATAAAAAAGTGAATAATATTAAATAAATATTAAATGAAAGCTCTCGCTGTTCTGAAGAGATGGCACATTCAGAAGGGGTCTGTGTGGTGGGTGTAGCTGGGCTCGCTCAGTCTCTTATCAGTCCCTCCGGCACTGGAATACAGCAGTCCTGGGCCCTGGTGGGCCACAGGGGTGAGCCCCCCATGTTTTTCTGTGTTTTCAGTCCAGAGAATAACTGATCAGTTCCAAGGAAAAGAAAAGAAAAGAAAAGAAAAGAAAAGAAAAGAAAAGAAAAGAAAAGAAAAGAAAAGAAAAGCCACAGTCTGGGGAACTTCTCTGCCTCAGCTAGCTAAAAAAAACCCTAACTAAAAGCAGAGCTCTCTCCCACTGTCTGTGCTGCAGACAGCACAGTCTGTGAGAGGGAATGTGCAGGAGAAAGGGCAGTGTCTGCAAACAAACTGCACACTTCTCTCTCCCTTCACTTGTGGAACCAGACTTAAAGGTGCAGAACTTAATATCCAGCATAAAAAGAACAGATGACTGGGGGTACAAGCATCATAAAGTCACCCTAGGACACATTATATCCTTTCTTCAATCACTACTGCAAAACTTGATGTTTATTTCATCTATCTGTGAGAGTCCTGGGACCACTGCATAGAGGATTGCTGTGACTGGAATTTCTGCACACACATGGTTATGTACAGGGATTGAACTCTCTAGTGTTTCTGGTTATTTGATTGTTACTTCTGAGCCTGAACAAATCCCCTGTGCTCCCTTTATCTGGGTGATAAATCCAAGGCATATTGACACACTGAATGTCAACATTGTTTCTTAATGCTGTTGTTTTTCTTTTCAGATATGCTGGCAAAAGGGCAGAATTTTAAATGTGCTTCTTTGTGCTTTAGGTACTTGTGGTGGTGTTTAAACCTACAATTTTACAACAGGTCCATTGATGCCTGATGGTCAGGTTGGTGCAGCTGGAGTTTATCAGGTATCAGTCACTTGCTACCCTGCTGCATACACTTCTTTGCTGTGAAGCTGTAAGGAAAACAGAGTGGAACCTGTAGACCCTTCCCCCAAGGATAAACTCCTTTTATCCTTCCTAAAGCTTCCTATCCTACACCATTCTGCGACATCTCTGCTGTGTTCTTGTAGTGTTCTTTCACCTTGGATACCTGGCTGGGACTCCAGAATAAATCAGTGCAGATTTTATCCAAGCAGATTTTAATGTGCTAAAGAATTTAATTCTTAATTTCTAAACGATATCCATCAGTAGTCCTGTAAATGGTATCCCAATCACAAGGAATCACAGAGAAGTAAATTATTTTCCATAGAAGTGAATAAACAATTCTGGCCTTCACATATTTGTCACACTTCTGAGGGTGACTCACAGGAAGTCAGATTTTCTTTATACATTCTTAAAAGCTACACCTGGCCACTAGGTCTTATCTTTGGAAGCCAGTGCCTATGTTTCTGCTGGGTACAAGCATGGTAGCCTTCCATTATGCCTTCCTAGACATAATGTGAGGCTTCTTCCCTTGACTTTTAGAAGAGGTGAATTTCAGATTATGGTGATGGCACTGTATCACACCATATAAATTATTTCTTGGTATGCATTGCATAACCACTACTCAGGTGTTTGCATGTTTTTCAAAGAGTAACAGAGGTTCAGTCACTTCATTGCTCAGAGTATTGTAAAGCTGAGATAGCTTGAAATTGCTGTCCCACAGATGGGTGAAATGACACAGGACACCCTGAAAATTACTATTACTAATATACCTTACTGGTTCTGAGTTGTCATTGTGGATCCAGCACAGTTTACCAGTTTTGGCTGTGTCCTGAGGTACCTTCTACCAAGAGCCACTCAGGTGGACTTGCTGTCTCTTTTTTCCATGCTGGGGTCTCCCCATGAGCTATGAGACAAGTGAATGCTGCTCATGAGTATTTGAGTGCATTTGTCTAGCATCAGCTTGGATCAAGAAACACCCTCCTGAGCAGGAGCTAGCTGAATCTAATGTGGCTTTATAAAGTTAATGGTGCAAGTTTTGCATTTCTGGGTTTTCTTGGGTTCATACTGTGGTTCAGATATACAGTTGTATGGAGCTGGCTTGAGTTAGTAAAGCTGGTTCTTTATGTCCCAGGTCATATAAAAATGGCAAAACTGCTTCCTGAACTGACACCAAACACTGTGTAATGTTGTTTGTGCAGCACTGTACCTGAGCCAATAAACTTTGTAATAGTAACCTCTGAGCTAAACTGTGTCCCTGGGACAATTAATGTGCAACTAAAATAAGCCTCTGCAGCTGGTCAAATGATGGCTGTGTGGGGTGCAGTGCAGAAAGGGAGCTGACAGGAATATCAGAGTCAATCACCTGTACTTTGTCTACACACCAAGATTCTCAAACATTCAAACAGCTGAGTTTCTTTTCCTTCTGAATCAAATCAGCACAAAGTATTTTCTCTGCCTCCGAAACCAACTATCCTCCACTTCATTACAGTGATGAGTATCAGCTTGGTCAAATAAAGTAGAGTTCATCATAATAAATGTTTCTCGCTTTGATAGGAAAAAGAATGAAATATTTCCAATACATTTATTTCAGAATTCAGATATATTTCTAAATTGTTTCTTCAGCAGTGTTTGGCCAATGCAGAATTTGTGATGTTCTATCAGAGTGTGAAGATCTTACTGCTGTTTATCTAGAGCTATGTTTATAATTTAATCAGTGTTTACTGCTCCGGAGTACATTCTGGAGCTGAGACCATTTCTGGTTATGTGTTTATCACCTGATGTGTGGGCGGATTCCAAGCAGAGCCCCTGCACTGACACAGTTACAACAGCAACCACAGTGTCTGCAGGGCATAATTGAGCTTTGTGTGTTGGAGGGATCAGAGACCTGGAGCTGAACTGATTGACTTTTGTTTTGTATGTCACAATACACAGTGTGTATTCAGACACGAGAGACAGATACACAGCTGTGTGTCCAGGTGAAAATACAAGATTGACAACACTTTCGCAGCACATGTAAAGTTCAACCAAGCTGCCACAGCTATGGCTGAGGATCAAATTCCACCTGTCCAGTTTAGAAGTACAGAAGATGACTTTCTAATGATTCAGGTCTCCATTTTCATTCTAGCAAGATGAAGGTTCTATTTCCTTCATTTGATTTGCGTCTTCTGTGAAGGAAAAAAAAACCCAACTAAAACAACAACAACAACAAAACCCCAGAACTGCCTAGAAACACCAATTACCCAGAGCTGGGGTGGGGGAGGGGGGGAGGTGGTGGTGGTGTGTGTGTTTATTCGTTTGGGTTTGTTTGTTTTTTATGAGCAGACAGCATGGAAAATATACATATTTACTGATGGCTCAATTTCTGTAATATTCATGCTGGCTTTGCAGGAGAACACCTGAAGCAAACCAAGATAAATCGAGACATTTATAAAAAGAAGCAGAGGGACAGACAGTGGGCATTTTGCTACAACCCATCAGTTAGAGGAGTTACAATTTCCCAGTTTATGACATCAGCCACTGTCCTCACATGAACTTCAGCCTTGAACTGTTTTTTTCCTCTGGGCTTGTGTTAACATGCTCAAACACTTTCAGTTCAGCCTGATCCTGTAAATGCAGTGGTATTCCAGTGAGCTGCTACTGACTTCAGTACACTCAGGACCTTGTGCACTGTGTCTTTAAAGAGAAGGAGATAAAGAAATTGAATAATTTATTCATGCTCATTAAAAGAATTGTATGGAGGGCAAGCTCTACTATACAGACAGTGTTCAGGCCAAAAAATATCACAATGTTATACAATTTTTTGCATTATAAGTTTAAAGAAATGGGATTTTTCCCCCCAGCATCCTTTCTGAAAGGTAACTGTGAGGTTTATCAGGGAAATACCTTGCTCCTGTTTTTCCTGAGGAGAGTGAATATAAATTGATAGGGATTGGACAGAGCCCTAAGGATTGTCCATTCTCATAACTCCTCACAGATAACAGTTTGACTAAGAGACAAATCAAGACCATTTCCACCAACAAGGGTGTTTGTAACGTGGCTGGGGCTGTGGTGCTGCATAGGGATGAGGTGCTGTTCTGCTGAGTCATCCCAGCTGCAGGTGAGGAATCCCAGCACACAGATGCAGGATCATTCCTGCTCCTTCAGAGCTGGGGCATGCAAATTGCTGCTGGACTGAGCCATTCCTTGCTCCTTCTGTGCAGAGGTTGGAATATAATTGTCTAGGAGAACATCTTTAAAAACAGGGACATCCTTACGGAAATTTATAGGTTTGTATTTTGTTGCTTCTTAAGGTAAAAATGAAGGGAAAAGATTGGTCTTTAGAATATTAACCTAAGCTGATAAAAGGCAAAAACTGCCTTGGGTGCTGAAATTCAGGATGTTAGCAGCCTGTTGAATTGAGCAGGATTAAAATTGGCATGTTTGGTGAGTAACTGCAAAACTGAAGTTGTGTCTAAGTAAACTCATTTGCAGAGCTGCAGGTCTTTCTCTTTGATGTCTCAAACATAAATGACCTCTGAAGAAAAGTTGCTGGGTTTTTTTAAAGTGATCTTGCACAATATTTGCACTGTGCTGGTTACTGTGGTTCCCAAGAGCTCTGTGGGCTGATTCACATGAAATGCAGAGTCACTGGAGCAGTGGACATGCTCCTGGAGCACTGCTCTGCAATCCTGACAGTGTAGATGAGACACAGGTCTGTTCTTGGTCTCCTGGCAGCCCCAGTGCACCCCGAATGCTCTCCACAGAGCACAGCCAGGGGCTGGCAGCAGCCTCGGCAGTGAGGCTGGGGCGTGGGGTGGGACCCCCTGCACCACCCTTGGCTCTGGGGCTGCTGCTCAAACCCTGGCCAATTCTCTGCTCAAACCCTGGGCAATTCTCTGCTCAAACCCGTGGGTAATTCTCTGCTCCTGCTGGCCACACGGGAAACACTGCAGCTGCATTTTGTGGAGAGCTTAATCCCATTAGTGTGCAAGGAGCATGGCCTAGAAATGAGCTTTGGAAATAAGCAAAGGAATGGGCTGAGGAGAGGCAGGCACTGGAGCCCTTGGGCTGTGGGCACCCACAAAAGCAAACTGAGAGGCATCAAGGACTCCTTGGGCTAAACAAATAGGCACATGCTATGCTATACAGAGTTTTTTTAATGCATGGTACATTTGGATTTAGGTCTTCTTCTTTCTATTAAATACTACTTTACTCACATTTGTCCTGATTTTTATTTAGTGCTTAGTAATTAAATATGAAATGGAAACTGTAGATTGGAGCTTGCTATGGCAGGATGAGACAGGGATGAATTTCATGTCTCCTTTTCAATACAGATCAGACTGATGCATAAATTAAAAAAAAAAAACAAACAACAAACACATTATCTTAAATTATGAGGCTGAGGAGTAGAAGGAAGAGCTGCCTGTGCCTATTAGGGAGAGAGAGGGCAGGCATTGTATGTGACAGCTTGTGCTGCATCAGGAATCAATGTGGGGTCCCAGTCTGAGCTATTTGGTTTGGATTGTACCCACCTAACAGAACCCTGCAGGGTCTGGCTTTGCCCTTTTGCTGTGGTGGCATTTGGAGAGTTTGCCAATATGATAAGTTGTGATGAACTGAATTAAGTGTGGGCCCCTGCACACAGCATTTCCTCTTTTCCCCCACTGATTTGCCCAGGTCTTTGAATTCAGTTCCTGTCTCATTTCTTCCTCAGTGCTCTCAAGAAATGAACCAAGTAATTGGAACACACCCCTGAAATTCACAGTTGTTTATATTTTGTCCTTTCTCTGGATTTTGGCAAGGATTATTTATAGCAATATCCTTTATCTGGATATTAGCAAGGTATCTTTTTTATTTTCTCTCTCTGTAAATTTGATCCTGAGATCTCAAAGATAGTGGAAACAGAAGTGAGATTTTAGATGGCCAGTTTTTAGAACTATGATTTTTGTAGCAAAACAGCACTGTAATTGGGACAAAACAATAGTCATATCTCAGTATTACTTCTTAGACAGGAATATGATATAATCTTCAAGGAAAAAAGAGCTGACATTTATCTTATCAGGTAGCAATTAATAATCATTCCAGAAATATTTGGGGAAATCTGTGGGCCAGTGAGCTCACTGAGATGAGTAAGTTGTGTCAAATCCTTGGTGTCAGATAAAACGTAAACTTTTCCACAGCCCTTGTTAACTTTACTATAATGAACCAGTGCTTTCCTTATGTTTTCATTTTCCATTCACTTTGTCTTTCTGTTAAATGCATCTATTTTACTGCTGCTGGCAGGAGTTTCTTTCTTCTCGCTGGGGAATCAGAATGTATCTGATTTATTTTTCTCTACAGATGCCTCCTCCAACATTTTACATAGTAATGTTTTCTCTCTTTATAAACTGATCACAGTAGTGAAAATTAATGCATATTCCTGTCAAGAGGATTTATTTCTGTGTTCCTTTATTAGCATTTATATATTATCCAGTCATGTAACTCATATTTTCACAAAATGTGCTATTTTATTCCAATTAAAATATTTAAATTTAGAAGACTTTTGAGTTTTAAATAACAACTAACTAATAAATATTGTGCAATGTTTGCTAATCCCAAAGGTCTTTTGAACAGAGAGAATGGAAATGCAGCTCTGGAAATCTGAGGGGAAAATGTCCAAGTGTGTAGTTGAAGTAACAGTGTTCTATTTGATGCTGAAATACTAAAGAGCCAAAACTTTTCCTTACAGAGGGAAATATTCAGGGGACAGTGGGGGTCAACTAACTACCATGGAGCATTGGAGAAGAGTGGGAGTGAAACTAAAGACCAGAAATGTCCAGAAGACAACACTGGGAATGTATATGTAGAAGAAATAGTCAGACATATTTGCTTATGCAAATGATGCTGGAGTCACCTTCTGTGCCCTTCCTATGAGTCATGGCAGGTTTTATGGGGGTCCACTAGACCAGGAAATCCACAGAGGAATTGTGTGCTAATTTACATGTTGAGTCATACCATGGTACAGTAGTGTTCTGGCTGTGTTACCCTGTTCAGCATCTCTTCAATCATATCAGCTCCACAAGGGCTGGGATTATTTAATATGGTGTGCAAGACACAGGGCAAGGAGGACAGCTATGAAATTCCATATATCCATATCACTCTGAGAGCTCTGGATGCAGTCAGGAGGTGGTATGGCTCCAAATTCAGACCTGGGAATCAGAAGATATTCCTGGATAGAATGATGGTCTCTAAAAACATGTTATTTTGAGCTGGCAAGAGAGGAGATGCACCAGGAAGGGATTTGCCTAGCTGCAGTCTAGGCAAATCCTGAGTCGATTTCTTTTTCAGCCATTTCCTGTTGGAACTCAGGACACTTAAACCATGTGATAATTCATAGTGCTGTCCAAGTTGGAACAGCCCTTGAAAGAGCTCTAGCTTGAGCTCTAGCCTGCTGCTCAAAGCAGGTCAATGAAGATTTCAGACAGATTGTTCAGGACTTTGTTGTCTCAGGTCTTGAAAACTTCCAAGAACATAGGTTCTCCAGTGTCTCTAGAGAATTTGGTCTTGTGCTTAATTATCCTCCTGGTGATTTCTCTCCACCCTTATATTCAGCTGCAACCTTCTTCAGGCACTGGAAGGCTGCTATTAGGAGCTCCCTAAACCCTTCTTCAGCTACATAGGGCATGTGTGATCTGATCACACTGGATAAGTCTAGATTTGTCAGGAGGCACTTGCCTCAATCCTCTTCCAAGGAAAAGACAGTTCTTCTTTGCTCCCTCTCTCAGCACAACAGCCCAGGAAGCCTTGCTGGTGAAGAATGAGCCGAAGGAAGTGTGTTTGAAAAGCCATGGTGGTCAGACAAATTCCCTGGTGACTGGAAAAAGGGGAACACTGCTCTTGATTTTTAAAAAGGGAATAAAACAAGACCCAGGGAGCTACAGGCTGGTGACCCTTATCTTTGTGCTTGGGAAGATCCTGGAGCAGATCCTCATGGAAGCAATGTTCAGACACATACAAGAGAAGGAGGTGGCCTGAGACAGGCATCATGGCTTCACTAAGTGCAAATCATGCCTGACCAATCTGGTGAATCTGGAATCTTTGGAGACAATGGTTGCAGGGTTTTAGGGCTCCTCACTCTGTCAGAGCACTAAATAATGTTGGGTCATCCATACCTTTGATGTTATCTGGAAGCCTGAGCATGCCCTAGCCCCCAAAAAAGAGTTAGAAACAAACAAGATAAGGTTTTGATTTAGCTTCTCTTTCTGATAAGAAACTCTTTAAAGTCTATATATATTCATGAGATCTTTTTGTTTCTAGCTACTCACTTTTTCCTACTTGTTAAATGAGAAAATTCCCCAAACACTTGCTCAGATGATGCAGCATTTTTGCTCAGATAATGCAGGCTGTTGAGAACCCAGGGAACAATAGTTCCTGCCATCACAACCAGAGATTATGGAAGATCCTGAATGTTATGCCAACAGTGAAACAAGGTGTCTAAAGTGTGCTGCAGGAATCCCTTGTTCCACTTTTACTGCACACAGAGAGAATCTCTTCATGACTCTTACTTGTGACTCTCCAAGTGAGCTGATTGAAAGATCCATGAGAGGAGCAAAAGTAGATTGCAACTGCAGGTGTCCCCCATGAAGGGCACTGCAAGCCATGTAAATACCTTTAAGCAATTTCTGCAGTCACTATTTCCTCTGATTGTTGACTTGAGATGAAAGAAATTCAGAACAGTTCTGGTTCAGAAGGTGAGCTTGTGATGGTGGGAACACATGCTGAACCCCCTCTCTACACAGATATTCCTGTGTACTTTTTGAGTCTGTAAATTTGGAGGCAAGGTGTACCAATATTCTTGTGAATATTTCTGCAAATACTCTGTGACTTATTAATGTGTAGACGACTTTTGTGAAATATCTGGTCTTCATCTGAGTTATTTAGAAAAACACAGTGAATTCCTGCTTAGATTTAATATGCCTAATTATGAGTGCCTAGGGAAAACCTGGACTTCAATTAGTATTTTCTGAGCAACACCTATCAGTTAATGCAGAAGCAACACAACTGAAGTGCTTTAATCTTCTACTGCTCCAGTCTGCATGACTGCCTGGCAGCCAGTGGCATTGATGTAAGTAAAGATGCCCTAATTTTTATGCTGGAGTATAAGCTTTTATCCACTTTATACATGCTGATTATTTACAACTGAGCTGTGTGAATAGAGAAGGTTAAGAAGAGTCAAATTATGTGAGCCTTGTTTCATTCTCTGTTATGTTGATATAAAATGGACATAAACATACCAAAATCAATGGTGGTTACTGCAGTGTAAAACAGGTGTAAGGATTACAGAAACGGGCAAATTTAAGCTGAAATTTTCTTCTCTTCTGGTTTAAGTAAAATAGATCATCAAGTGTGAACTCTGATTCAGCAGAAGCAAGAGACTTCATTGGCACAACTTCAAAATGCCTTTTTTTTTCTGATCCATGTCCAGGTTAGTCAAATCATAAGAATCAAATCCTTCAAAGATCAATAAAGACCTGTACCATTAATAAAATTCTTTTAAAACATTGGATAAAATCAGATTTTCAAATAATGAATAAAACTGCAGCATGTTACATTATTATGACTGAATATCAAATCAATATCAAGTCTGTTGTGTTTAATCTGATTAAGCTCACCAGGACTGGGTCTCTCAGTATTAAAAACACTATCAGGAAGAGCAGTATAATCTTATCTTCTATGGACTAGCCTGTGGACAAGATGAAAAGTATATTCTGTTATTCAGTTAACTGTATTTTTACTTTACCAGTATCAGTCACTGATTATTTTTGTCATTATCAGAAGGTCTTCCATTACAAAATGAAAAGTGTGCACATCACTATTATTGGCATTTACAAATCTGTAGAAGGCCAGAAGATAAAGGACTAAATGGATGTCTCAAACACTGATAGCTGGATGGCTATGGAGCCAACCAAGGATTGCAGGTAAATTACCAAGACTTGCTGGTAATGATATGCTGTGAGAAAGAACAGGATGGCTGGAGAAGGAGGCCATGAGAAGGTAGTGCAGCTCCTCTGAGGGGCAAATGTCCTCGTTCTGGTTCCTGGAGATGAGCACAACACAGTCCAGTGCAAGCACAGGAATAAGATCAAGAAGTAAGCATGACTGGTGTGAGAGGAAGAAGACCACACAAGACCCCCAAATCCTCTGACTGATTTCTAGAAAGGTCTGAAAGAATGGGCTGTACACAACAACTAATTTGCATAGAAAGCAAAAATCTGTCTTCAGGGTGGGGAAAATTATCTATAGAAAGGTACCTCCCCCCAGGCCCAGACAGTTCTCCTAGGACCCTGGACATCCCATCAGCTGCATCAATACTGGAGCCTGTATTGGTGATCTCTTTCTTCCTTTCTTTTTTTTCTTTCTCTCTCTTCCTCTTTAATTCCTCTCTTTCTTTCTCTCTTCCCTTTCATCTTATGCCATTATACAAAACCCACTGCTGTGTACTTATGTAAGAGCCCAGGGGCTAACACAGCAATTTCCATGCAAAATGTGTCATTTACTAATAAAATTTTGTGAGTTTTTGCAGACCCTTTGCCTTCTGTTGTTCCTGTCAACCTGTGAGCATTTATGGATCTTGGGTGCTCCCTTCCTTTTAAGGGTGGGACATCACAAAATTGTTGGAAGATTTTGCTAAAGCCATCAATGTAATTAGGTTTTGAAAGCATACTTTTCTGTGATGAAGGTTGATTGCATAGACTCCCTGGTAAATGCCTTTTTATGTATTTCACACAGATTTTTTTTAATAGGTTACTTTTCCTAGAACTGAGATTTTACATTTTAATATCTTCTGTTGTAGCCAGATCAGAAGTCCAAAGAGATTTGAGATGAGAAGAATTTCTACTCTGTAAGGTTTTTTATTGTGTTTTTACTATCTTACAAAGCCTTACAGTTTTGTTGGTTTGACTTTTTGTTGTGGGTTTTTTTTAAGTAAGAATATTAATTCAGCATTCTGAATAAATTTCCCATCTCTTCATCCTAATTGGAACAAAGGCCCTTAAATTATTTTCCACATATAGTCAAACACTGCTGTATGGCTTTGAAAAGTCACTTCAATTCAAGCAGAATTTCCAAGTATATGAGAAATTTTGATTAATAAGATGGTAATCAAAAAGAATATGTTTGTGCTTTATATCTGCCTGCCCTCCTAAGATCATAGAGCCCTTTGAACATGGAAGGAATGAAGCATATAAAATATATTGAGTAGGTAACATTATTTAATAAATTGGGAAATCAAGACATACAAATTGTAACCATGTTTTAAATGTTCTCTGCGTTTTTTTGTCAACAACTTTGTCCAAGGCTCTGGATTCGGAACAGTTTATAGTCTTTTATTTTATTTAGCCCTTGAATCTTCAGGTCCATATAGTCATCTGGAAGAGTTACCATTTTTTGTGGAGCCTTTGTGTCATTGCACTTTGTGTTTCTCCCTGACCCGTGTCATGGCTTAGACAAAGCCTCCACTCTTCAGTTTGCTGCCAGGGCCCATTACCATGGGCACTGCATTTTGCTGCTACTTTCTATGATTTTTTCAGAGGGTTTTTGCTACCCTTATTCCTGTTCTCTTAATCTAGTTTAAGTTTAGGGGATTACTCTTTTTTTTTCCTTATTCGCAAAAACAGAAGTCCCAGATTTTATCCTCCTACAGAAGAAAGATGTGGGATTTAGAATTGACATGGTTTGTGTGAGGCTGTGCTGGAAGAGGGGGGTCAGGTTTTGCTGCCAGGAGTGTGGTAGTGCTCAAAGTATGTGCTTGTTAGCAGCATGTTTGTTCAAGATTTAGGATACTGAATCTATGGCTAAGGACTTTTCAAAAATGATCTCACTTAAAATAATTTAGATAAAAGCTTTGATCACAAGTTCATCATGGAGCCACAGGTAGTCTGGCCTTCATGTAAGGCCTGTCATGGTAGAGGGAACCTTGGACTCAGGTTTGGTTCCCATCCAAGGTCAAGAACAGTGCTCTAGGTGAAGTCCATCCAATGGAATCAGGAAACATATTTCTTCCTGTCACCACCATCCTCAGTCCTCATACCATGGTCCTTGGCTACTCAGAAGCCTAACATTGGTGACTATTTTGCTTTGTATAGTTGTTTCAACCCTAGGAGGATGGAGAAGGGGCATGAGTGCAACACACTGTGAATGTAAACATTTTCCAAAGCTGTTCCAACCACTGTTCCTGCTGTAGACCAGTTACAAGCAGTGGAGTGTGCTGGATTTGTTAAAAAAGTGTTTCCCTTGTTTGACATCAGCTGGAGAAGAATCCTCCACAGATACCAGCTACATCACATCAGTTGTTCTGGTTAAGACCATGCTGCAATAATTGTGTTAATTGGGTACATTGTGATTGCAGTTCTGTAGGGAAAAGCTTGCTCTGCACACATCCACTTTCGTTTCCTGCCACTGGTGATGCCACATGGCACCATGTTGTTACTGCCAGTGTTATTGCCACTGCGTTTATTCTTCATACATGGGAAAAAACTGTACAGCACTGTCTTCCACATGCCCCCCTTTTTCCTTTTCCAGAACTTTCTGGGATATAGTGTCCCTTCTTTGTCTTCCACTAATTTTGCCAGGCCTCACTGGCATTCTCAGGAGTCCAAGCAGTCATCAGCAGAACCTTTCTAGTGGTATGCTGAAAGAAGGGAGAAAGGCTGGAAGAAATAGGTAAAATGAGGCAAGATAGGAGCCTCTTAACTCTTCACATGAATAGGTTATAGCATGCACAGACAATTGTAAATCAGCATGAGACCAATATATGCTGGAGATAACTTCCACTAAAAGCCATTCGAACTTACTGCTCCCTACCTAAACACAGAATCCATGGGGTGTCACCAGGCCCACTGGGAACAGGGCACAGAGACAAACCACAACAGCAATGAGAACTCCACAGAATTTTTATAATTATAGAATAACTCAAGTTAGAAGGGACCTCAGGGGGTCTCAGAGTTATCTATGGGATCCTATTGTGTCCCTCAGACCTGTGTCCAACTAGATCTTGAAATCCTGAGAGGATGGAGGCTCCACAAAGTCTCTGAACAATCTGTTCTAATGCTGATTGATTGTTGGGAATTTCTTCATGGTGAAGAAACTTTTAACAGTGTCCAGACTGGTACACCTTTTTTAATTTCAGCCTGTGCCTGTTATCTTTTGCTCTTCTGCCATGGATCATTTAGACCCTTCTCCAGGGTGTAGAATCTCAGCCTCTCTAAATGGACCATGTGCAGCAGCTCCTTGATCATCCTGAACCTCCTCCTCAGTAGATGATAAGTAAAACTGCACCAGACCTTTCTCAGCACCTGCCTTGTAACAGGAGTACAATCAATCTGGGCCCTTTGTAGTCCTCAGGTAATAAACAGAGAAGTATTTACATAAGGTTGGACACTCAGTCTCTTAAAGATCTGGGGGATGATTGAGATAAGGCCTCTATCTGCACTAGTGTTAGGTGTTCTTTTATGGCAGGGTATTTCTTGCATGCAGTCATGAAAATGCTTTGTTTCCTCTGTGAATGCAGAGGTTCAGATCCCTTGAAGCTGTGGTATGACAGCGTTGTCAGCTAGCAGTCCACAGCTCACAGCTTCTTAACTCACTCTGGAAAAATGCAGTTGCAGACTAATTAAACAGACATCTGCAGCCATTCACAAGTTCACTAACATATTGCCCTTTGCTGCTTCCAAGGCTTTCTGGAGGAATATAGTAACTCACATCTAGTCTGTAGGCATACACTGAAATTAAACAACCCTTCCGTTTCCAGGTTTTACATAAATAATGATGTGCAATGAAAATGTGATTGGGGAGTTCAAAGCCAAAAGAAGGTTTAAGGAAAATAAGAAAAGAAAGGGAGTGCACAGGAAATGAAGAAGACAGTCTGTATTTAAAATTAACTTCTACCATTTTATCTATTAACATTTGCACAGGAATTCTGAATTGGAACAGATTTTATACAACTACTCCCAAAATAGTTGGATATGTTCCAGGTATTTATTATGTGCCCAAACACCTGCCAGCAAAGAATGTGTTATCAGATATCATCTTCATAGGTCCTCAAGGAATCTCCATTACCCTGGCCTTAGGACAAGTTGTGAAGCAAAACTTAGTTGTTAAATGTCTGAATGCTGCTTTCATCTGGTGTCTGAGAGGGACAGTTAAAAGTTGAGCATCTTTAAAAAAGTTTGAGAAAACACACATTCATCATTTGGCACTCTGTATCTTAATTTAATGTATCTGAGAAAAAAGGTACACTAAACTATGGGGTAAACATAAGTAATCTGTGAATCCCTCTAAAAAATCTTTGTGGTGTGATTGTAGAAGTTTATATCTATCTGGAGTAGTGTGATCTATATACCACATATATGTAAAATATATTTTAAAATATAATTTTTTTAAAATAAACATATATTGATACACCTATCTGTACCTGAAAAAAAATTACATATAGGAATTCAGTGGAACTACTATTGCCATAACAGTAAAAAAGAGTGCAGTACATGGCAGGTTAACCAACCTCTGTATTTTATCTCTGCCTGATAAGGGGGTACAGCTTGTGCTAATGATGACATTTCCACAGTCTGCAGCATCTAATATTACAGTAGAATATATCTATGACTCAAACCCTCTGGCACACTACATAACTTAGGTTTTACGTGAAATGTTTGCCAATCTTTCACTTTCACATTGACATTTATCCTTTTATCCAGAGATGTATCGCTCAGACATCCTGTGTGTGTGATTAAGGGGATCTTTGGCCATCACATCTGCTGACAGCAGAACTGACTGCCTCAGCAGTTGTGTAATAATACAATTTTATTTCCACTTTTGATTTACTCAAAGTAGGATTAGAGATCAGTATTAAATATACCTGCCTGGCTACTGCAAACAGCATTCTCTGAGAGACTTCCATGGTTTTCTTCATTTAAAAGCATATTCTGAAAAAAAAAGTTTTGATTTCACAGTGCATTTATTCTGGATAACAATATCTGAGGGTATTTGAGGGCTTTATAACTGCCACCAGAGTTGACTACATTCTTTATAGATTTAGATAAGTACAAAAAAAGCTGTCAGAAATTATTTAGATCAATGAAGTGATTTAATTATAACAATCATTGTACCTTCATATACAGCAGCATTGGTGCAAAGATCAGGTGTGAGAACTCCCAAATCAGCCAGCAGAAGGAAGGAGACGGAATCCACTCAAATGTCCCAGCTTCACAGGCTGCCCCACTCACTTAAACCTCTCTCAATCCTTTCCCAAAATGGACAGCTGGAGCAGGCCTCAACAGCTCTTACATGATACAAGGAGACTGTTTTCCCAGCTCAGAGTATAACTACAGAGAGGAGTTGCTTGAGACACTTTATGTAAGCTTCAGGGTCCCAGATTTCTGTTTAAAGAGGGTGGTAGCTACATCAGTCTGACTGTGGCCAGGGCTTTGATATCCATTCTGGAATTTGTGTTCAAAACAGATTCCCTGTTACACATACACACACACGTGCAAGTCACCACCAGGACTGAAACTCATCCTAAAGAGTGCTCCTCAACAGGCATCAGGCTGGCAGGTTTCCTCTCTTGCAATGCCCTCTGAGAGATGGACAGACACACAGCCTCTTTTCAGATCCCCTTCATTTGTGAGCATAAACAGGAAACTAATCTCTGATAATATTTGGCTCTACTTCTAAGATGGTTACTACAGTTTCTAATTGAAGTGAGCCTGATGCTGATAGGCAGTTAACCCTCATGTCCATGCTTTTGGGGATGTACTGAGCTGCTGAACTGAACATCTTTCAGATGAAGTGCTACAGAAGTATTTAAGTATACTTTTCTCATGAAGGCCAGTGTTGTAGAGATACTCAATGAGGGAATGTTTGTTTAAAGTAAAACCTGCTATCCATGCCCAAATCTGTCTTGGTTTGAGAAGACAGGTGTCTGCCAGGGAAAACTGGAGTTTCCCTTGGAATAGAGAATTTAAACCCCCTTACCTCCAAAATATTATAATTTTGCAGTTAAAGGTTTTCAGGCAAAGTTTTGGGAAATGGAATAACAGTTCTTTACTAAGAATATTAAAAATACAAATGTAGTAGTACAAAAACAAACAAACCAACCAACAAAAACCCCCTAGAAACCCTGACAGAGTCAGAAACATGACTTGACAGCCTGTTAGTCAGGGTGTTGGAAGCAGTCCAAATAAATCCTCCTGGTGAAAGAGATTTGGTTCTGTTGGAGTAGAGATGATCTTGTAGAAAAGTGTCCCGTGGTGATGAGATGGGTCTGGTCTTCCTCTGGGAATCCAGTAGAAAACAGGCTGCCTGGTGGTCCTATGTCTCAGTTTTCATCTTGGTAGGAACGGTTGGCTCCTCCCCCACTGGGTGGAGCATCTCACAATGGGATGGTGTAATGTGTCATGTCACTGGTGAGCCTTAATGGCCCATTAACAGAAGATATTCCCCCCAGAGGGTGGACAGTGGTGAAAGAGATAAGAAACACTGTCCTGCCTGGTTTTAACAGCTGGCCTATTATCAGAAGGCCTCCATCCCCCTCTCCCTGGAGTTACAAGAGATAAACATCTCCTCAACTGCTTTCAACAGATGAAATAGAATATCCATTTGTTTGGTTACATAGCTCAATACACCGTGGCAACAGGAGTCCCCACTGAAGTGGCTGTACCAGTGCTTGGCTGCAAGCCGTGCCACTGTCCTGCGTGACCATCCATCTTTGTCACTATTGCTGCATGGTGCAGGTGTCACCAGGCTTCATGTGTCACCCGCTTCCAGTGTTGGCCTTTCTGGAGTGAGTCCCTGCCTTGTTGCCTGCCAAAAATTATTCCAGCCTGCCCTGAAGTACATGGAAACCATGTGGTGAAAAAACACACCCATGAGTGAGTTGTGCCAGAGTGGGGATACAGGGGAGAAGAGCAACAAAGTGTGAACATGATGTGCAGTGTGGTGGAAACCATTGCTCAGAGTGTCAGGAATCACAAAGAGCAGTGCAGCAGAAACAGCTACATGGGCAGCAAAAGCTGTCACATGCTCTGCTTCCACTTTCTCACACCACCCATCCCATCACCAGCAAGTTTTCATGGAACAATTGTGACTGCAATAAAATTAAAGGAAGCTGACTCTGGGAAGGAGGGAGGATGGAGTTTCATGTTAAGTGTCTGGCTGTTTGTGTTCCTTTTTCTCTTCATATCCAAATCAAGGATCAGAAGCTTGTGTGGCCTGGCAACAAATTCAGTAAAATTTCCCATTTCTGGACAGTTTTGGCTGTGACAACTAAACACAAAACTGGTTTAAACACCTTAACTGTGTACAAAACACTGTCCTACATGAGTATTTTTTTGCATCTGCAGGAACAGTTTGTACTGACTACTTGCAAATGTCATATCTATGTACAACTTGATCCCTTCCACAACCGCCAAAGCAGCAGAATCACAGGAGAATGCCAGAGACAATCCACCCACAATGTTAATCATCACATACACATTTAGAAGAAATACAGAGGAGATGAGCTACAGCAGGAGGTACCTGGGGGAATATGTAGAACTGTCAAAAATTCCAATCTGGAGAAGTCCTGTGTGTCAGTTACCTAATTATGGACATGTTGAGGAGTTCAGACCTGCTTTCAAGGCAATATCTGCTGTCTCAAACCAGCTTTACTATCTCATCTGTGCTGATGACAAGCTAGGATGTTCCTGGACTGCCCAGGAATTCATTAATTCAGTGCACACAGTGTGCACAGGGGCCCAGCCCTGATACCCACCTTGCCATACTTGTAACTGTGGGACAGACATGAGTTTCACTCTTAGAACTTAGCCTGACAGCTCCTGCCACTTCAAGATACTGTCCTGGTTATAGAATTTGGAAATCTCTGTTCTTGGATTACTGACTGAAAGAATTTATTCAAATTGAACACACTTCCAATTCATTCTAGGTCATACAACTTCCCCTGAAAAATTGTAATGTTATCCTAAATATTAAATCCATGTTTGGTGTTAAGTTTTTATTTATCCAAACCTATGACTCAGTTCTATTATTTTAAGGGAATCACTAGCTCTGTCACATTTGTAGCAAGCCTTGTAATGAGTTGTAAGTAGGCATAAATTATTGTGGCAACCATTACATTAACTTTAGACTTTCTAATAATACTTCATCTAAGTACTAGTAGATTTCACTGTTTGCATGTTCTTATGCACTGGAGCAAAATAGATATATTTGTCAATCACCCAAGGCTAAAAGGGAAAGCAAAGGGGCCTTACAAAGCCTCTGGAGATCACAATCTATTGATTTCTTTTACAAAGGTAAATGGGTATTGCCTCGTGGCACTGTTTCTTCTGCTTTCCATGTTCCTAGAGACACTTTGTCTTTCCAAAGTGCTGTTTTGCCCCATCCCCAAGAATTGTGCAGGTCTGCCCCAGACCTGCTACATGGGACACTCAGATGCTGAGATCCTCCAAGCTCTGCTAGACCATAGTGTTCAGAATAAGTAGTTTTAATACAGACTTTGAGAAAGACAGAGGATAATTGCTTCAGGGAAATGTTTCTGTTATCAACACTACCTTGTGCAATCTCCCCTCAATAAGGAAGAAAAGGCTGCTCAAGAGATGCATCTCCATGACAGTGTCCACAGCAAGTTTAGCTTATGTTTTACCAAATAAACAGCTTTCAAAGTGATCTAGGAGGGCTGGATTGGATGATAATGTGACAGGGCCTGTTCTGATACAGAAAGAAGCACAGCCACTCCCAGTAACCCCAACAGTGGAGCTGCAGCAGCTCAGAGGTGCCATGAAGGGCTGTCCTGCTAGCCAGTGGGTCAGCAGCAACTGCAATACCACATCTACTCTTCTCAAGTTTGAGAGGCAGAAAGAGGTAACTATATTGCTGAGAAAAGGGTTTTGAAACAGTAAGAGAAGTATTTGGTAGCAGCCTGAGATCAGAGCATCTGGGGTTTTCACTTCAGGTTTGGGTTTCTAGGAACAAAGAACCATAACTCCCTCTGTGTGTAAGTGAATAGTGCCCAGCTGAGTGTGGCTTCACTCCCAACTGAACTCCAACGAAATACCAATGGATAAATGATATCCATTTCCAGTTTAATAACTGTCTGTGAGAAAGGGGTGAAGCACTGTTTAGTTTCGACTAGCAATAACCCTGAGCAAATCTACCATCTGCTCTCAGCTCAGAGCCTTCCTGATCAGCATAAAATAAAATAAATGCAAAAGTTTCAGAAAATAACAGCTACCCCCAGAATTGTCAGGCTAGCACCATATGTCAGTCTTCCCTTCCAGCAATGCCCTCAGAGCTGTGCCCACCATTACTCAGGAGTGACAAGGTCTGGATCTCAGGCCTGAAATGTTCTCACCCACAGCTTTGGTGTTCCAGCAAAAACAGAACAAGAATTCTGTCAAGCTATTAAATTATGTTCGGCCTTGCTAACCTCCAGTGACAAATGGCTCCATCTGAACATAATGCTGCCAGCCTCTTTGCACCTATATGAAAAATAGTTATAACTTGTCTTAAGGACCTGTCAGGGAAAGAACCACGGCATTTTATGCAGGATAACTCCCTGAGGAAGCAGGATGAAATGGAGCAGCTTCAAAGCTTACTGTGGGAAAAAGCATTAGAGACAGTCCAGTGGGAGATGGGTCCCAGAAGGGCCCAGGGACCCACAGCAAACAAAGAGACTTTGTTTCTGTCACACAGCCATGCCTGCTGAGGGGTGATAAGCCTGTGGACCAAATCAGGAGCAGGACCAATGAAATGGCATGGAAGGAACCAATTTCTTGTTTTTCAAGTGTAGTAACTCCCTCTCCCTTCTTCCTGCTTCCAAGTAAACAGCAGTTGGAGCCAGCCCATGCTGCAGTGACACAAACTGTGGTGGCAGTGTGGTGTTGAGACGTGGGCTTGTGGTCAGTGGGAATGGGCAGCATGAGCTCAGCATGGGCTGACCTGCCCTGACAGGAGGCAGGATCATGGGAGCAGCTGGACACCACATGAATTCCATGGTGTTTTGTAGCTGCTGGTTAGACTGAGCAGCACTGTGTCCTCTCCTGGTGACCTGGGAAATCAGTCAGGTTTAAGAGTCCATAAAGTTTATGGCCCAAATTTTTGGGCCTTGAGTGCCAAAGATAGGAATAAATTAAATATTTTTTAATTCATCAAGCTAGAGACACATAATACTTTTCTTTTATGGCAACTCATAGTTTCTCAACAACCTGTTGAAGTTCATGCTCCACCTGCTCACTTAGGTAGTTCAAACATAAAATGGGGCATCTCTTCTTAATGCATGTCCTTGCACAAAAGCAAGCTCCAGGCTTGTTCCCTGACTCTCCCAGAATCTGTCTGCAGGCTGATACTGCTTCTGCCAGCAGCTAGGAAACAGTGGGATGTGAGCTGCCATCTCCACATGTGCTTCTGGCTGGCTAGAGCCTGCCCCAGCTGCATGGGCCGTGTGCCCACAGAGCTCCCAGCCAGCGCAGGCCTCCCCACATTGTCATTCCTGGTATCCTTCACCAAGCCAGCATGAAATGGTGAGGATGATGCATATTCCAACTGGCAGTGGAGGAGAAATCTGGAGAGTAAAAGAGTGTTCTTTAATGTGCAAACTTGTTCAGACACTGTGGGAATCCTTAAAACCCCCAGGGAAATCTCCAGGCTTTGCCCTGGAAAGATCTACCATGGACTTATCCCTGACTAGGCCGAAAGACAAGACCTCCCCCATGGAGCTTTGCAGCTCTATTGCCAATTTCCCTTAGATGGCCTCCCCCATGGGCCAGCTGACCCTGCCCACCCCAATGTCCATCCCAGATCCCCTCTATAGGTTGCTGCCCTTTGTACCGCCCCTGTACAATGCTCCTCAGGGCATTGGCCGCTGGCCCCTTTACCTAGGCCTGTGCACACCGCATGGTTGGGTCTTTGTCCCTGACCACTTTGGTGTGGTGGACCTAATAAACCCTTGCTGGAATTCTTCATACAGAAGGCTCTTCCTCCTTTCCTTTGCTGAGCTATGTCTGTGGCGTGTGTGTGTGCATGGACCTGAATTGGCTGTTCCCATGGCCTACCCAAGCAGCTTCTGAAGGAGATGCTTCGAGGGAGGTTGCAGCATTCCCACCATTCTACCACAAGACACAGTGAGCTGTGCTCAAAGAGGGTAAGACATGCTTGTTACTGCTGAATAAATATAGTGCAAGGAGGGATTTTTCCACCTGTAGTACAATTTTAGATTTTTTTTCCTGCACTGTAGATAGACAACTTTTAAGTGGGAATGAATATTGTCTCCTCGTGATACAGGAAAAAATTATTGTAATCTTAATATAATCCCAGTTCCTTGTCAGGGATCAGTTTCAAGCACAGGCACTGGGTTTAGATGCATGGAGTTTCTGAGTGCCTGATATTCAGTAAGTCCCCCCCTACCAAGCTCAGCACATCAGCAGGGGTCCAGCTGACTTTTACTTCATGTCCTGAGAAATGCCCTTTCAAAGTACACCTTCTCAAAGACAAACTTCTCATCAGCATTCTACTGTCTCAGTGGTCTAAAGCCTAAAGTTAGGTATAATCATGACATGTCTGACAGTCAGAATCTGTTACAATCTGCCAGAGTCTGCCAGTTGGATCTGGGATTGTGTGATAGATGGGAAAAGGTGCAGAGGCAGAGATGGCAGAAAAAGGAGCAGCAGCAGTATTTTACAGATGATGTGAGGAAAATCACTGCCTTGCGGGTATGCAGGAATCTCTTCTATGGGAATGAAGGTGCTTATCCCAGAGCAATGAAATCCTGGATGTAAAACCTGGGTATGGAACATTACTTGTTGAGTTTTTGAGAGAGCATTTAGACTACCTTGACTCAATCCTGCAATAAAGTTGCAAAAATAAAGTCATGCCATATCCACTGCACTTTACTGAAGATACTGCTGTGTGTTTCTTGTTTCTGAGAGTTTGATGAAAATACTTAACATGCTACATGTTGAGATACATGTATGCTAGTAAACAAACCCCTGTTCTCTGGCCTGGAGCCCTCCTGGCACGATTCAACTTGTCCATACAGCCAAACTCTTCACTTGCCAAATCAGAGGCTGCATGCAAGAAGCTTGCAAGGACCCAGGCTCTTGCCAGCCCGTGCTTTGGCTGGGCACTGTAGAGGCTCCCACACCTCACCCATGCCAGGGATCTTCCTGAGGATTTAGTTGCTGATCATGAGCTGGTGCTCAGGCCTCAGTTCTGGCTCTGTTTTGCTCTGGGCTTTAGACTGAAGCCCCAAGTGTTGCATGGAGAGGCTGCTCTGGTTTAAAAGGAGGTGGTGTGAGTGGTGGGTGCCTGGGGTGGGCTGCCCCCTTCATGCTCAGCTGTGCCAGCTGCAGCAGGGCACCTGCTGCCCAGCTGGCCTGACAGGCAGGGAAAAGCTGGCTCTGGAGCATCATCACTGCTCCTAAACCACAGCAGGGATGGCAGAGGTTTCCTGGCATATATGTGTGCACAGGGAAAATGATTTATATCAGGAATGGTTTTCCAGGGAGGAAGAGGAAGAATGTGCTGGAACTGAGAGCTTTCACAATAATGACAGAATTGTCTGAACAAGATTTTCGGATTTTTGCAGGAGTTTAGGGAATCATAAGAGAACACGTGGATATGATGGTGACAGTATCACAGCTCAAGTGATTGCACAGACATGCTCCTTCAGCTGGGGCAGAGCAGGCACCAAGGGAGCAGCCACTGACTCCAGTGGTTGGGAGGAAGGAAGGAGAAAAAGAAAACCTGTACAAGGGACCAGATTGTGCAAGGTATTGGAAGTGTCTGTAAAGGAGTCTGGAGCAGGACAGGATGTTTTAAGGCAGTGTCAGATTTCAGGAAAGGCAAGAGAGGGGTAGATCAAAGGTAATTACTAATTCATTCCCCAACAAAACTATATGATGCTTCTGCTCCTTATCTCTGAGTCAAGCCCTGCTTCTCCCCTCCTGTCCTGCCCCACTGCCTTCTCCCGTTTTTGACTCTTCCTCATCTTCCTCCTCCCCTCATCCAGTCCCTATGCGCTGCCTCTGTATCTGTTGATCATTTACTGAATGTGCCAGGCTGTGGCAGCCTGGGGATTCTGTGGCAAGAGTGGGGTCTGTAGCCTTCACTAGAACCTACCCAAGCTTTATTTCACTGTTGGGCTAATCATGGTCAGTGTGTGTGCCATGCATGACAACAGTGCCCTGGAAGAGGATACACAGAATTGGAAGGTCACAGTGCCTCTGCAATCCCAGCTGGGACTTCCAGAGTGCCTTCAAGTGTTTGACAACTTTGGCTGAGCATGAAAAGGAGCAGGCAGGAGTCAGCTGCAAGGTCTCAACACTTGGGATGCCCTGTGGTGTCATTTGTGAGAGAAGTGGTGGAAATCCATTGTTTAACCTTGTGCTGCAGACCTTCAGTGGGTTTGAGCAAAGCAGATTTTTTGAAATCACATAAGCCAAAGAGCAGTGTCAAAACAAATGGGAAGTGTTGAGCACTTTGCAAAGCACTTCCACCAGTGTCAGTCACCCTTGCTGCGTTCCTTTAGCAGCTGCAGGCACCCAGTCCTTGCTCTCCCAGCTTCTCAGAGATACCTTACTGATTTCAGAGGTACATGGACAGAAGCCTGCCAAGAGGGTCTTTTTGCCTCATTTTGCAAACCCAGGTTCAAAATTAGTGGTAACCATCTTTTAGAATGTGCAGGAGCTGTGATTGGCACTCCAGCCAGGCAGAGGCTCAGATGAGGGAAGGAAAGCCTTGGGGCCAAGGGGGGGGGCTATATATGAACATACTTCTCAAAATACATCAAATTTTGTTTTATCACAGCAAGATTGTGAATTGACATACTTCCTCTCCCAGCACAGAGATGTCTCAAAGGCACGCAAAGGGTTTGTGGCAGAAAGTGTTTCTGCTTGGCCATCTGGGCTCCGGTGCCTGAGAGGGGATTTGGCTAACCCTGAGCTTGATGCCATCTGCCAGAGCCATCCATTTCTCTTCTGCTATCTGTGTAATACTCCTTTTATGGACCCACAGCAAATGGCAGACCACCTGTGTTTTATCTCTTAAAAAGAACCCCAAACTTGTCTGGCTCTGAAATGCAGGATTAGTTGAGAGAAGTTTTCTTCTAGACACAGTGTTATTTTTTTAATGACTGAAGCTGAAGTCATACACAGACCCACACCTGTATTTAAATTATCCTGGGGTCATGGATAGCTCATGCAAGAGCACATGTGATTGAGTGGGTATTTTTTTTTAACAAGTTCAATGTTTGTTTTACTGCAGTGCCAGAAACCCACAGTTGAGATTAGGATGCAATTGGTGGTAGGTGCTGTATGGATGTGTTGAGGGGAAGTAGTTTTGCTATGAAATACAGCTTGAAATCCGAGGACTGTCGGTAACTAGGAGTGCCAGTGTTTATTTCCACTTGGTTCAAATGATTTTGCCTCCCTTTTGAGAGTATCTCTCTTTATATTGCAGTGGCAATCTCATCTCAGATTTTCCAGGCTCCAGGGGGAGATGAAGTGTGTGATTTGTCATGCAGAAGGAAGCATGAACTGCATTTCAGCTGAAAGGGCTATTTGAGGGAAATGACACCACCAATACACTCTTTGCTGCAGAACAAGCAAACTCGTATTGCTATCTGAAATTAAGAGTGAAGCTTCTCAAATCACCTAAATTCCTCACATGGGAGAAACAGCCAAGTCCTGGTTTCTTGCACACATTTTGCCTGGATCTGTGAATGAGAACTATTTTTTGGAGTGTTTCCTCTAGATCTAGGCAGATTTTTATTTGAAAACAAAAAAATCAGTGCTTTCAGACATAAATCTTACATTTATCACAGCTATTTACTGATTTGCTTGCTGTGATTGATGGGATAGCAAATGATGAATATTCAATGGAGAGTACTCCACAATTGGTCAAGGTGACTGCAAAATATTTAATGTTTCAGAGCTATCAAAGTGTTTGGGAACATCTCTTCCTTTGCCCTTGTATTTGTTTTTTCTCCCATTCTTGTAGTGTAATTCATGGGAGTCTGTCCAGGTCTTGACCATGGCTTTGGCAGCTCTGATTGTGATACAGCTTCTCCAGCTATGGGCTTGAATGCCAGTAGAATACATATAAATTTGGGATTTTTTTGAAGGGAAGGAGGGAAACTAATGATAGCTGCAATTATAATTCAGTGTTCCTAGTAACTGGTGCAAGACCATTTTATTCTGTGTCTCTTTAAATGGCAGTAATTATACCTGTACACATGTACTACTTGTGTTTATTAAAATGACTTTATCAGAAGAGCAGCTTAAGCAAATTTCAGCCATGTCAGCAGAACCATCAGGATCATGATGAGTTTGTCTTTGGGGGATTACTTCAACCATTCAGAGAAGTCTGCTGAGGAAATGTCACAGCTCTGGAACTGTTTGCCAGCTGCTCATCTGCCTACTCATGTTTATTTGACTTTCTCTCCACAGTCCCTTCCTCCATGCTAGCACTTTCTGTCCCTGTCTGCCCGGTGCTTTCCAGAAGGAAAGAGGTCAGACAGCTTCATGGTGAGAGGAGACTCTGTGCTTGCAAGGTAATGGCACCACTGAGCAAACCCCAGTGAGCAGTTTGGATATTGTACAGTCAAGGAGCTGAGCTGCCTCTGCCTGCTGAGGGGATGTTAGGATATGACATAATTCCCCTCGCCTTGCTGCTTACTTATTAAGCTGTGTTTTGAATCCTGTGGCTTAGACCAGAGACCATATTTTCTAGAGACAGTTGACTTAGTGAGTAACAAGAAGGTTGGCAAGCTACCAGGGGAAGTTGAACAAAAAGGTGATTTTCATTCTCCAAAGGCTGCTGAGCTCACTGCTGATAAGGTGCCAAGCACTTCCTAGCTCATAGATCTGAACTCCAAATTCACAGGCCTCCTGAGGAATTCAGGAGCCACTGTTAAGCCTATTAAATCCCCCTGATGTTTCTAACAACAGCTTCGATTTTATCACTAATAAAAGAAAACTCACAGTTCCTCTGGATTTACTCCATCTTATCTCAACAGCTGAAAGAGAGCTTGGCTAAAAGGATAAAGACTTTTTTTTTCATTCTATCCATGTATTAAGTTATTCTCCTTGCTTCAGCTCAAAATCAGAGAGTGCTCTGAGGTACTGTTGAGGGCTTGTTCTGGTGATTCAGAGAGTTACTGCTCAGGCACTGTGGGACTCCTGTCTCAGAGCAGGGGCAGCAGGGGCCCCTCAGTCACAGAGACTTGAGTGGAAGGAGGCTGTGGCATAACCCACAGGTCTCCCCCCAGTACCATCCTCTGCTGGGGACTGCTCTGCCTGCACACCACGTTTGCAAAGGCCCTGAGTTATTTCTGACTATGTGTGGTAATAAACTTCTGTAATGTTATCACACCTGATTGATGCTCTTGGATTGCCTACCTCGTTCTTGGAAGAAAGTTTGGCACACTGGTGTAGGGGCACCTGAAACTGTCTGAAGTTTTGTGACATGTACAGAATGAGGGATGGTCCCACTGGAAACCAAGTCTGCTCCTTGGTAGGTAGAAGATGGAGGAGCTGGGTTGTTTCACTGCTCTGTCTTTGGGTTTTTTGGTCATGACATTCCTTTACCAGATCAGGGGAGGACAGTAGCAACTTCCTGGACCTCCACATATGTTGTGGAAAAGTATTTATTGAAACAATAATGAAGAGCAGTGTGGGATAAGAGTCTGAGAGGAAAAGAATGTGTTATGGATTGTTAAAGTGCAGCAAATACAACCTCAAGCAGCTGAGGAGTTTTAACAAGAATAGAAACTCTGCCTTGAGGTCAGTTTGGGTCAGAAAAAAAATGCTTCCTAGCAAGATGGAATGAGGAAAAGAAAAAAGCTGTATTGTTGCTGTTATAAAATAATTATTAAAATGTGTTTTAGAATAACTTTACAGCTGACAAGACATGGAGCAGAAATTTGAGGGTTGACATACCACTCCTTCAGAGAAAATTGGATAAAATGTAACTCACGGGTTTCTCTGAGAAAAGTTAGTTTTGTATCAGGAGGTTCAGCTTTTATAATTTTATTTTCCCATACTTTGAAGGCTCTATCCAGTGCTCATTGTAGACAGGTCACTGAACACACACATGGGAGCACAACAATGGGCTTCCCAACCTGCAGCTTTCATCATGGTTTTCTCCTGACTTCCATCCACAGAAAACATGATGTTTCTGTTCAGTTTCTGCCCAAGTCAGTGGATCATTTTGAGGGATTTGCTGATGCAGATATCCTGAATGGGAGCGTATGTTATGAGCCCAGTCTTGGGTATATGGGTACAGGATGCATTACTGCCACATGAACAGTGTGACTCAGAAGTGTGTCAACTGCTTCTGGGTTACTGTTTATGCCTATAGTCAGTAGTAAACACAGTAAATTTTGAGAGCTCTCAGGCTTGGTGTCCTTGGGAATGTGAAGCATTAATGTATTATGGAAGTCAGCACTTGTCCTGTCAGGTGAAAAACAGAAACTGAAATTCATTCCTGACCTCTTCTGAACTATTTTACTGGATATATGTGAAAAATCATCTTTATTTCGTATTGTTTCCCTGCCTGTTCTCATTGATGCTTACTCTGTGTTATCAGCACATCTGCTGTGAGAGGATGCAAAGCTGCTTTTGCAGCAACCAGAGTACAACAACCTGTGTTTGGTGATCAAGGGCCTTGTATTAAAGAGAGGTAAAAAAGTGAGCAAATACCAGTTGGTATCTGTGCTGTAGAGCAGAATGTTTCACCAACATCAGGTCTGAGACTGATGGATAGTGGGTATCCATACAGTCACTACAGACCAACAGATATATTTTGAATCTCCATAATCTGCTAGGGAGAAAGCCCAGTTGAGGACAATAAAAAATAATATGATTAAGTGAAACTGGATGCACATATTTAATGACAGCACTATTTTAAAAATCCCTTTCTTTTTGCCTTCTGTCCACTTCCATACCCTCTCCATCCTCTTCCCAAAAATCTGCCAAAGCATTGCCAGTTTTTCATGAGAAATGTTTCTACGAGGAAGCTGAATCCTGGCTATCACAGGTTATGTGTTACAAGCTCGTCTCCATTAGTTGGTTTAACCAGCATGAGAAATAGGCCCTGTTCCTACGGCAAAGAGAAAGTTGTGGGGAAGATTGTCTCACTTAAACTTTCCCCAAACCCACTATAAAATTAATTTGAAAGGGGTGCATACATTGCATTCTGGGCAGGATTTGACCAACATAAACCACAGAAGTAGCCATCTGATCAAGATGAATTTCAAGAATGGTTTTTCAAACAGCACACTGACATCAGATCGAGTCATGCAAATGAAAGCAGAATCTTGGGAACTACAGGACTTTTAAGCTTGGGATTTACAAATATTTCCTAGTATTTCTTCCATAGTTAGAAAGGGGAAAAAACACAGTCAAAAAGGACAACAGAAAGCCACAATGCCTTTTGAGATTTTGTTTTGCTTTTATTTTTAGAAGTCTGACTGACCTCAAATGTTTTAAGCAAAATGTTTACATGAATATTTTAGGGGCACTGCTTTTTGTTACTGTCAAATCCAGTTGTGCTTTGGGAACTGCAGAGTCATAGGCAGCTCTTGCTCTGAAGGAGTAGAGCAGGATTTCAGTCCTAATCTGATGAACTGAGCAACCAGGCTGGGTAACTTATTCTAGCAGCAGTTGGGTAAACAACCTAGGTGACACATAAAGATTACCATATGCAGGAATGACACGTGGTAAGGCTCTCCTGGAGTGTTTGCTGGATTCCAGTGTTTCCAAATGTGTTGTATGTACATATGGATTGTACATTTCTGTATCTGTGCAATGTATTCACATGCACACTTGCTGCCTGCTGTGTTTCTTCTAAGTAATAAGGATATTTACTTTCTTTGTCTCTGTGCTCCTGGGAGAAGCGACCCATCTCAGAGAAGCTGGTGTTGATACAGGTTGAATACATGAATTTTTGTTGATGTCAAGGCAGTAGGGAATTTCTTCCAAATTATCTTTCCTCTGCTGACCTCTCAGCTGGATACCTTCCTTGAAAGCTGTTCTGTACCAATTTTACCATCAAGTTATTTACACACAATTGCTAATATTGAACTGATGAGCTTTAAATGACTATCAGAATGTATATAAAAGCACATGCACTGAAATTCAGTTGGTTTTGTAAGCTCTCTTAGGAAATCTTTTATGATTAGAGTAAACCCAGCTCACTTCTGATAAAGCTTTTCCATCCTTTCAGTCCTAAGGAGATAACCCAGAGCTTCAGTGCTGCAGAAAGGGTACAGTCAGTGCTACTTGTAGTTTGAGCTGCTGGATACAGCTGTTCAAGTCTACAAACTCCAATTATGAGACCAAAAGAGTAAGGTGGCAATTATATCATGACAGATACATGGCATGTATCTGCTGTAGTTGTACAAAATACAGTTTTGCACAGTTTTCAACAGCAAACCCATTTAGAAAATGCTTCATTTTCAACTCATATTACTTTGAAGATGGTTATGAACACATTTTTTCAATCCCTGCCACTGTCCCCCAGAATGAACACTGCTTTTGCCCACAGCAGTAGCAAAAATTGTATGAAAGTGTGTACATGTAGAAGCAGTTCAAGATCCAATTTCCATGAGAGCTCAAGGACTCACTTGCATTAAGCCAGTTTTGGAGCAAAGGCCCTACAAAACTCCCATGAAGGCTACAAAAACAGGATTGTTTTATTTCATACACCTAAGCTGTCTCTTAAAGCCCAAAGAACTGCACAGGCTTAGTTTTTGTATTGCACAGATGCACACATGATCTGCCAGTCAAGAACCATACAGGGGCTGGTAACCTGATTATGTATTCATACTTGATACAAACTTTCAGGAAATCAGACACCTTCTGATCAATGTCATTTTTCCTGGAGTAGAAGTGTGTCATACAATCTCTTCCCTGACCTTACAAAGCTTAGTATAGCTCAGTAGCAAAGGGGTCTGGTTTCTGACCCTGGTCTTCAGGACTTCTTGAAGCAGATCCTGAATGTGGCCTCTCACTTCTAATTCTTAGAAGAAAAATGTTTCAAAATACTTTTAAATCAAATTTTGCTGTTTTTCTGTTCATTCACACTGAAATGGCTGAGTCCAAAGCCATATACTACAGGCATGCACATATCCTTCATTATATTTTCAAATAAATGTCATTCAGAAGTATGCATATGGAAAAACTGGAGAATAATGCATAAGTAATAATCATTACATAATGATTTAATCCAGTAATACATCATCAATTGTAGCACATGTAGCAAAGTGCTTGGGTTTTCAATTAATATAACTGAGATAAAATATCTAAGAGCACTGCTCCTGACATTTGATCAGTGCCATGTTTTGAGTTTCTGGAGAAGCTTTAAAGGTTAGTGCTATATTTCATCCTTCCTAGCTCTGCATTCAAAAGCTCAATCCCATGAAACATCACCTGGTGCCAAGGAAAGCCAGTCATTTTTAAATCACATTCTGATATAAACTATGCAGAAGTCTCTGTCAGAATCTTCTTTGCAGACAAAATCACTGTCTTCAAGAATGGCTTAAATCTGATGAAGTATTTTCAAAGACAGGTGCGAGAGGAGAGGAGGAGAGGAGAGGAGAGGAGATTCGAGGAGAGGAGAGGAGATTCGAGGAGAGGAGATTCGAGGAGAGGAGATTCGAGGAGAGGAGAGGAGATTCCAAAAT
>VXBR01009555.1:604471-687701 GCA_013400215.1 Cisticola juncidis | reverse complement strand
GGGAGGAGAGGAGAGGAGAGGAGAGGAGAGGAGAGGAGAGGGAACCACAAAACAATAAGTCCCGTATTACAACCTGTCCACCAAAAAAGCAAATGGAAAGAAATCCAACTAGTCAGGGCAGAAGGGGAGATAAAAGATAATTTTCCACCCACAGTAACATAGTCTGAGAAGCAGAGAAACAGGAAAAAAAGAGTGATTTAGCACCCCCTGGAGCAATGTCGTGGACTGAGTCAAAATATCTGGAGGAGACCCTCCTCTGGACCTTGTGTGCACTGTCAGCCCAGCATCAACCTGGCTGCAGAGGGAAGGATGATGAGGCAGCTGTAAGGGACATGCTCCTTCTCCACAGCCTGAGCTGGCCTGGGAAGAGAGCCTTGAGAACAGCACCAAAGTGCAAAAAAACAAACCTGGTCTGCATCCCTGGAAGGGCTAAAAAAGGGGCTTGTGATGAATACCTGCTGCTGCTCTGGAATGACTCTGGCCCAAGCTGTAAGAAGCATAGTGGAAGCAGAATATCACAGAATTATCACTTTGGTGATACCTTTAACAGGAAGGCAGAGTCCCTGGCACTAGAATTGAATAGAGCCTTATGAAATGACAGTGGGAGGATGTGTGCATGAGCATCACTTCTGGTGAAATACTGGGGCAAAGGGTTCCCCAAGAGCCAAGGTCTGAGCTGCTGAGAAATGACAGCAAACCATGTGCTGGCTGGAAACAACAAACTGTCCTACAGGCAACTATTGTGACTCATTAGATGATGTCCTTGTCCCAAAATGCTGTCCTTCATGGATTAGAAGAGAAAAATACATATGTAGAAATACTAAAAATACCTCTGCCTCCCTCATGCCTGCCTGACAAAAGGACATCTCCAGCAGGTGCACCTACGCAGCAGGCACAGGTCTTGCAGAGAAGACTCTCTGTGCTTGCACTGTTCATCCTCACACAGCAAGAGACAGTTAAAAATAGCTTGTACTACACAAACCTCTTAAAACAAGTCAAGGAGGACTTAAAAAAACATCTAAGGTGCCTTTTTAAAAACATGCAGCTGTGTATGCCTCGTTTTTCTGTCTTTAAACAAGTCAAGAAGTGATTGGAGAATATAATTTGTAGTAGGCTATGAGATACAAAACAAAGCATCAGATGGCCCCCAAAACTATGATTTTTAACTCTGCTTCTAAAGTGGGATCTGATAAAGAGTAGAGATTTTTTTATTTTGTCAGGTAAAACTTTACCAGCTTTATTGCCATCATGTAGTCAATAAATCAAGACAGGGTTCTGAGGCAGTTCACATGTAATAGACTTTGGGATTTTTTCAAACACTGTAAAAGCCTTTGAAGAATAACTCTTGGATTTCATAGTGTTGCATTGTAGAAGTAACTATTGCACCCTGCAAAAGAAATCCAAAACAAGGAAGGGGATGAATAGATATATTTACAAAGGTATAATAGTCTGAGCTTCAAAAGAAAATACTGCTGTATTTGAACATAGAGCCCTAATGAAAGAATAAAGAAGCAAGAAGCCTGTAGAAGCAGCTAGAATTTCTCACTGAACCAGACTCTTAATGTCTTTGCCCTTTGAAAGAAGAGTTTCAAGCAATACTGGTGACATCTGGTTTGTTCTCATTCTTCTTGCTTGTAACAGCACAGAAAAATCAGAAATTCCTTGTGTTCTTGGCTGCTTGCTTTTAAATTAGCATTCCAAGTCAAAATAGAGTTAAACACAGTCACACAGACTGGCAGATTTTTAGTATTTTGCTCTTCAAAGCCTTAGTCTTCTCAAAGGAATAATTAAAAAGTGGGTTTGAAGTGCTAACATAGAGTCCTTGCAGAGGAGAAAGATCATATGTTTGGGCTGCTTGTGCAAATCTAGTCCCAAGGTTAGTTTTTAGTCCCAGGAAACCTTGGGATCTTATTACATCAGAAATGAGTCCATCCAGGCTAAGCTGCTGTGCCTAGAAAGGACAGGATCAAGCAGTTCACAGGATTGCTGACATCTTTGAACTGGGCAGAATGAGAAGTGCTCTTGCCTGAGCTATCAGCTGGGTGGCCTTCAGCAGCTCTGGATTCACATCAGGGTGAAAGTGAAAAGTGATGGGCATGGTGCAGTGGCTGAACCCTCATACTCATAGACTCTCTCCTCATACACATATGTATATATGTGTATGCATATGTATGTTTGTGTAAATACACTATATTTCTTCATGATTACATTATTTACATGTAATATATACTATATGTTGTCTGCAGTGTATTTGTCTTGTATCTGCAGCTCTCCCTGTAAACAAGAGTGCCTGTATACACACACACACAGTCACAGCATTATTTCAAATTCCAGTTGTACTGGAGTTTCCATGGTCTCATGGAAATGAGACACAGTAATGCACCCAGACCCTATGTGTGCTGTGCAGAACTGCACATAACCTTCTCAAGAAAGGCTTGTTTACAGTCTGCCATGTAAATTGTTATGTACAAAGCTTCAAGTACCAACAGACATTGATTTGGCCACCCAAGGTTGAAGCAGGTGATAATGACACAGCTTTGCCTTAAAGCAAACCCTGACACATGAGATGTTTCAAAGATTAGAGCATCACATTGTTTATAACAAAATGAGATGGGAGCATGATGCAACCTACACTGCGTGGGTGTTCCTTGTCTACTGGCATTGGGGACTGCACTGATGGCTGGTGCTGTGTGCTGGAGCAGGGGCTCAGGAGACACAGCCAGATTTGCCAGCCAGCCCTAAATGCTGTCACTGCCTGCTAGATCTAGTCTCTGTTGAGACTAGAAATTGAAGTTGGCAGAGTTCCTCCAAATGAGTGGAGATGACCCACAGGCCAGTTTATGGCCCTCAGCAGTGAGTTCCAGGCAACCACAGCACAGGTGTCTTCCTGCAAATCTCCCAGTCATGATTCCCTCTATCATTCCACTACATAGGCCTGGAGGTTACATTACTGTTCACAAAGACAAATAAGGATCAGGATTCTATAGTTTATATCTGATATGTTTTAAATACACCATAAAAGTCTGTTCTGTTGCTCAGGTACACACTGAGAGCCACCGAGCCAGCAGCTGTGACACAGCAGGTAGCACAAGCACTGGATCTACCCAGCAGGGAGGAGTCCATTGGCTGTCCTGCAGTCACTAGCACAAACTGTGCTCCTGCATAACCTTCACCAACATGTTGAACATTGTACAGTATGAAAACATACAGAATTCAAACTTTGAATTTCAGATTTACATAGGTCTGAGCTGTGTGATTACCTGTAACCATCAGGCCATGAAGAGCAATGAAGGTAAATTGCTTGAGTTTTTACCTAATTCCCTCAAATTAGTCCTTGATTCAGTTCCAGTATCTACAGTTGAATTTAAGGATATCCTTCAGAGAAACATTGACTGGAAACTTTTCCAGGCATGGCACATGTATGACAGACATCAGCTTCACTGGGGAAAATGATATTTCTTGTTTAAACCTATCTATCAACTCTAATTGCAGAAAGTTGTTGTATCTTTACCTGTAACATCAAAACCTTTATACAGGGACTTGTAGACCTTGTTTAGAGAAGAAGATAGGTAGACTTTGGATCTCCTGTAAGAGGTTCCTCGGCCTTCAGACAGTATTGGTCTATGCAGAAATTTCTCTGATTTTTTTTCTTTTATATCTCTCATGGAATGTGAAGTCCAGGACTGGACAGCACATTCCAGCTGCACCTATGCCAAATGCAGAGGCAAGAAACCTTACAGAGGTCCTGCTCAGTGACAAGCAGGGGACTGCATTCAAGAACAGCATTGGCCACAACATCATATTACAATTCCATTACAAGTGATGATCTATCAGTAAGTCCTAATCTCTTCCAGAATTACTGCTCTGCCAGAGCATCTGATTAGGCAAACATGACTTGGGAGTTTTTGTTACTAAAAACATTGTATTTTACCAAACTGGAATACATTTTACTTGCTTGTGCCAGTATATTTAACCAATTCCCCCAACACTGTCAAGAACAACTGTTTTCTCCTGGGTCTCTCCTGAAAAGACAAAGATCAAGTGTCAATTTTGTCCTACCTTTTATCTCAGTCAGAATACAAGTTAAGAGTAAGCAAGCTTCCTTACACAAATCTAAGTCTATTTCTCTAACATCATGTTTATCAACCAAACTTTTCAAACTAATATAAAATTACTTGTAAAATGAAAATGCAATATTTTTCATAAACCCAGGTTACACAACACTAATCCTATTACCTTCCTGTAATTATTTATTAGTGGATCACTCCCCCAGTTCTTCCACCATTGCTGGAGATTGGCTGGTTGGTAATTAGGGGACCTGATGCACCAAGGGTCCAATCAACTGAGCTCTCATCCAAAGCTCAGAAAAGGGAGGGACTGCTGAGATTTGAGAACTGGCACAACGCACACCACTTGTGCCAATATTCTGATAAAGAAAAAATGTGTGGACTTTCTAAGGTCTGGCAGAGCTTGTCTGATGCAGCAGTGCAGAACCACGACTTCCCTCTGTAGTGGACAGCAGGAAGGCATCATGGGCTCATTCTTTCCAACTCACACCACCCACAACCCCGAATTCTATTCCAGCCTTCATCACTGTGAACTGCAGCTTTATCCTCCCTGCCTTGCAGACCCCCAAACCAAGGATCCCATGGCCCATGGTTTCCAAAATCCCTGGTTAATCCAGTGATCCTAGAGTTTTCTTACTGCTAACCACTACTGGCCAGCTTGGTGGTGTGGCCAGGCACAAGCACCACAGCCATTCCTTGTTTTCTCCTCCATCCCATAGCACAGCAGTCTGCACTAAAGCTGTAGACACAAAACACGCTCCCAGCCTTCCACATAGCCTCTCCCAACAAAGAGGCCCCCATGTTGCACCCACATCTTGGTGGCCTCCCCAGCTTGTGAGACCAGACCCCTGGCACTGATCTTGCAAGTTCAAAGCTCTTACTGAGCAGACTGGGCTGCAGTGGGAGGTCATGGTCATGTCCTCGCTGTGAGCACACTGCTTTGCACATGTCGATGTCTGCAGTCAAATTTTGAGAACCCCTGCACAACAGAGATGTTAATTTTGTCTGGCATTGCTTGTTCATACCCAGAATGGGTGTGGAAATAAAACAGCAATGGTGGGATGACGTTGATGTCTCCATTGTGTGGGAGAGGAGTGGTTCCACGGTGATGAGAGGCACAGTCTGTGGGCTAATGCTCCTTCCTGCTCCCAGGGCAGTGAGGCAGGGCTGAGGAAAGACCCTTGTCTACCCCAGGTCTGCCCACTCTGGGCCGCCCTGGCAGGGGAGATCCCTGGGCAGGCCCCATCTGCCACCCAGGCTGCACTGGGCCGCCCAACATATCTGAGGGTGCATGAGGGAGCGGTGCCATGAGCTGGGGCTGCTACAACATCTGCATCCTGTGAGTCAGCAGGGGCAGGCTATGGTGGCACTGCACATGGGCTTGGAGATAGCAGGAGGGAGGCAAGGACATGGCTCACTGCAGGACCCTGCTGATGAAAGGCAATCCCCACCCATTTTGCTCTCTTTCTCTGTAGACATACACACCTAAAAGACAATAAGCAATATATATATATTCATACATATAAACAAGCACACCCACATATTTCACAAACACACACACACACACACCCTTTCCCAGAATATCATGGAAATTCGGCTTGCAGTTTACTGAAGCTCCCACAATTATATCAAGCAGGAAGGGTATGACATAAAGCTGTAGTCAGAAAGCAATTTCCCTTTTCATCTATTCTTTGATAAACTGAGTGGTATTTGCTTAAAGGTAATTGTAATTTTTTAACTCCAACTGGCAACAGATCTCCACACAGCCACCCACTCCCTCAAGTGGGATGGGGGAGAGAATTGGAAGAATAAAACTGAGGAAACTAGTGGGTTGAGATATAGACAGTTAATAGGTAAAGCAAAGGCTCTGTGCACTCAAACAAAACAAAGCAAGGAATTAATTCACCACTTTCCATGGGCAGGCATTACCCATCCCCATCATGCATTATAGTAACTGGGGTAGATAAACACCATCACTCGTAACATGCCCCTTTCCTGCTTCTTTCCCCAGCTCTATGTGCTGAGCATGATGCCATGTAGTCTGCAACATCCCTTGGATCTGTTTGGGTCAGCTGTCCCAGCTACATCCCATCACAACCTCTTGTGCACCCCCAGCCTCTTCGCTGGAGTGAGGGGCAGGACAGGCCTTGACTCTGTGTATGCACTTCTCAGCAATAACAAAAGCATCCTCAAATTATCAGCACTGTTTTCAGCACAAATAAAAAATGTAATCTCATACCAGCTACTCTGAAGAAAATTAACTCTACCCCAGCCAAAACCAGCACAGTAAGGCCACACCTATTTGCCCAAGAACTACCTGCAGAAGTGTTGTGAGAAGGTGGAGTCAGAGAAGAGAATAATAGAAAACACTCCTCTTCATATTGCTATGGAGACAAGGAAAATGTTTCCTACCCCACTGCCTTTACTCTCCTCAAATAATACTTCTGTGATCTGTACTAGTGTGTGAAGGCTTGAAGTGAACTTCTTTGAAGGCTTCATGCATTTCACTGGAGGGGTGTCCAGGGCAGCTTCCAGGTAGAGGGGGTGGATGCTGTTTGAAGGCATCCCTTAGGACTGAGTGTCCCTGGGTCTGCTCTGACTCTGCAAATCCTCCAGGCCCGAAATAGAAATACAGCGTCACAGTCCAGAGCAAAAGCAATCCAATTCTGCCAAAGTTCTGTATAAGCTGCCAACAAAACCATCACCCTGGGTTGCTCCAATGAGCACGCTGGTGTGGGCCCAAGCAGAGAGTAGTGCTGCAAAAGTCTCAGGAAAAGTCACTCGCCTGTGATTTTTCTGGTGGCTAATGTCTCTTTGAAATAGCACTCATTTCCTAAAGAAACCACCTTCCCTGGGGCCTGGCAAGGAGGATGAGGTGACCAGCTAAACTCTTCACCTGCATAGCACAGCACAGCTGATCACAGAAATGCTGGCACTGGGTGCCATGGTCATTGCCTGAAGGTCATTGCCTAATCAGAGCATTGGTGATGGCAGACCAGAGCCTCAGCAGGCTCATGCTGGAAGTCAAGGTGAGGGATGTCATGTGGAGGTTGTCCACAGTGTTCTGGCATGCTCTTGGCATCCCTGGAGCAGGGAAGTTCTTGTGAAAGGTTGTGATGGGGGTGAGCTACAGGGTCATCCCTAATGAAGGCCACTCCTCAGCCTACAGTAAGAACATGAGGGCTGCATGTGCATTGGAAATGGGCTTTATGTTCACTTTACGTAATGAAATGTTGTGATCTTTTTGGTTTCCAGCTTCTAAATACTTGCCTTGTGCATTCCTTTCTCTAATAGTGTAGGCACTTTTCTCCAGATAAGCTCTGATGTTGCCTGGGCATTTGATGGGGTTGTGCAGCCCCAGAAGAGCCCCTTCTGGCCAATTTTTCCAACTGATTGCAGTGGATGAGACAAGGCTGCCAGCCCTCCAGGGACCCTTCCACCACTGCCTGCTCAGTGCCACACAGATCAACTCAAGCTCCCACACAGCACAGCCAGGCTGGGAAAGCTTGTCCTTTACTGTGATGCCCCCAGAAAAAGGTGATGGAGGGCATTTGACCAAGGCCTCGTCACACCAATAAACCTTCTGCTGTTTTGTCTGTACAAACAGGTGGCTTTGCTGGATGTAATGCTTGGGGTAAAACACAATTTCACCAACCCTGCCATGTATGGGAGTGACCTGGGCCCCAAGCAGAAGCAGCCCCTTGTGCTGTGCCCTCTTCCCATACAGGAGCTCAGCTGCCTCCCTCCTGCTCTGCCTCCCATCATAACCCAGCCCTACTCCTGCATCCAGTGTTTTGTGGAAGAAACTGTCTCCTTTGATCTGCTGATGTTTGATCATCTAATACAACTAAAGATCATGAATTAATGCTGCTGCTGTCTCGCAGGGAGCCCATGTTCCAGATATTCTGTTTGGTGTGCTGTTGAGATCTCTGATAGCAGCATTTTTGTGACTGGTTAAATAGCAACTATGTGGGGAGAGCAGGGTTGATGGGAAGGTCACTGTAGTCCCTGTTGCAAGGATTTGGCTAATTGTAGGGGAGCAACTCCTCTGCTGATGTGAATTGTCACAGCCCTGCTGGAAAGCACAAGCCATGAAAATTCACATCAGCTGAAAACACTTCCCATCAGCCAAGAATTTGCTGCAGTTGTCTCTCTAATATAAATATTTATGTGAATGGATCTGACTCCATCTTGCAATTTGACAGTCTATGAAATACCTACAGCTTCAGGCCCCCTTCCCATCCCTCTGCCTCATTATAACTCTTATAGATAATATTATAAACAGAGCTATTGTCTGCCACTAGGATTTTTATTTGAATCTTGATTCTACAACAGGCAGATCATATTACTATTGGCAACTGTTAACATGCTTCTGAATTGTCTTTGTTATCTTTGTGGATATAAGATGCACAGATTTACGCTGAAGATCCTCAAAAGAATGTACATCTCAAGTTGAAATCTTCCCTATGTCTTGCTTATTGTCTTAACAGAACACACAAATGAACTTGTTATGTTTTTAGGGCACTGAACTAAAGCCTAGCAATCATGGTGGATATTTAAAGAAAGAACAGAAAAATTGGATCACTATTTTTTGAGATGTTTCCTGCGGAAATGCTTGTGAACATGGATGGGAGAGTAGAGACATGGCATCACAGACCAAGTCAGCTGGAGGAGTAGCTCTGCTCAATACCAGGCTGAGGCAAACAAATATTGGGTTTTAAAATTTTTGGAGCTTCCAGCTGCAGCCCCAGACAAGGCTGTGGCTGGCCCAGGCTGTCAGAAGGAGCCTCTCAGTGCCCATGTCACAGAAAAGATGCAGACATGGCTCCAGCCTGGGCTGGCTCTATCCAGTACTCACACAACACACCCAGCAAGCACCAAAAGCATCGTGTCTCATTAAATGCAGAAATGCTGAACACTGACCTCTTTTACCCTAGGCAAACATGCTAAATTGAATTCCCTCATGTCCCAAAAGAGGATCTGAAAGCGTATCTTCCAGGAGCCATGTGCTGGCAGCTTGGGGATGTACCGTTGTGCTGAAGCTGTCTGACAGCATAAAAATGGGTACCAGACATCCAGGGATGGCACAGAAACAAGGATACAGGAAGCTGGCATTGGTCTGGTGGTCACTGTGCTCTCCCAGGCAGGGATTCCCAATTTCTTTCCTGTATCACCCAGGCTGTCCCTCCGTGGTAGCCTACCAAGCCTTGGGATGAAGGAGTAAGCATGGGGAGGAAGTCTCAACCCCATTCTCCCTCCTGGGCAGGCATTTGGGATGGGTCTGGCAGGAAGGAGTCAGCTTTTCCCACAGCAGCCTGTGTTCTGATCTGTGGTTAAGCCAGTGTTGATAGCACACCACGGCTGCAGCTATTGCTGAACAAGTTTGCACAGCATCCAGGCTTTCTCATTTCCTCACTCTGCTTTCCCCCAGTGAGTAGGCTGGCAGTGGGCAAGGAACTGGGAGGGAACACTGCTGGGATAGCTGAACTGGTCTGAACTGGTCAAAGGGATATACCGTCCTGTGTAACACCATGCCAACAATAAAACTGGGGGAGGAAGAAGAGGATGTTCCAGGATTCTAAACCCACTGTTGCTCAGTGAGTGGTTTGACATTGGCCTGCTTGTGGGAGATGGTGAGTGATTTACTTTGCATTACCTGTGGGGGTTTTTATCTTGTTCCTTCACTTATTAATTTTCCTTGATTTCAATCCATAAGTTTTCTTGCTTTTGTTTTCCATGTTGGAAAGGAACACATTTTTATGCTGGGATCCATGCAGTAATGAGAAATATGTTTGAGTATAGGAAAGGACATTTCCAAAGAACAGAAGAATGAACAGAAAGCAAATCAAGGTCTATGGAAATATGATGTGTTGCATTCAATGGACTATCTAAATTTCTGGCAAAAAGAAATTATAATGGCATGCATTAAGTATAAGTCAGTGCAAAGTATGAGAGAAAAACAGTGTACAGTCATTTAATTTACTGGAAAAAAGCATGAAGGCTCAATTTTTTATTCTCTATTTCAATGTAATTGTAGAAAGAGAAAATGTATTTTCCCATGAGAAAAAAAAGGCACATTAATGATTCCTTCTTTTCAAAAGCAAGCAGGAGAATGCAATGTGACAGGCATAAATGTGTGTAATGTCCTAGAACACTAACTTGAAATATTTCAAAGCAGTGACAACTCAAAACTCACAGCAGTAGTAAAATCACACTCCTAGGATAATATTCCTGAGAATAATTGGATTAATATTTAGATTTTAATTAAATTATGACACCAGAGAAACCACTCAGTCAAGAATATCAGTACTTGCCAAGGACAACTTATTTGTCTTATGTCAGTGTTATCATTCTACCTTAATGGGGGGCAGGGAGGAAGAGGATGGTCTGGTGCAAAAGGTGCTAGTGTGAAATCTAGGTTCAATTCTTCATAGCTGTCCTCTGTGCAGAGTCCTCCTTTGTCCAGACAAGCACTTAAGCTACAGAACCCAAAAAGCATTTTCTTACCTAACTCCTGCCAGACTTGCAGTGAGATCCAGGCGGGAGTTGGGCACTCCTCATCTGGGCACTGCCCTCACTCCTTGGTGTTTCCACCTTGGCTGAGCTGCTGGGAAGGACAGTGCCATGGAAACCAAGTGTACTCTGGACAGCTGTGAGTTAACTGGAGAGGCTCCTGCTGCTGACAGATCCCCAGCAGCTAAAAGAGCCAAGCATCAGCCCTTGATCAGACAGCAACCCTGGTATCCCAGGTCACTGGTTCCCTCCAGGGGGTTCCAGCAGTGATGGCTCTGGAAGAGAAGGACTGGAGCCATCACATCTCAGGACATGACAGGTGACAAACAGCTGAGGCTTCTCAGCACAATCCCAGATGGAAAATAGGGTGTCAGATTTTTTTTAGTCATTCAGATAAAATCAGGTAGACTGGAGCAGATGTCAGGATATTAGCTGATCCAACCTCCTGCCAGTTGCTCTTATAGCAGTTCTGAAGAAAAGCTACAGAACATTTTCTTAAATAACTTCCAGGGATGAAGGTGCTTTTGTAGGAAGCTCAGTGCAGGCAAGGTGTTTAAAGTGTTGCAGAGAGCAAGGGATCAGGAGTGGGGCCAACTCATGCCCAAGGTGAAGGGGAGATCAACCATTTCAGCCCCCAGGGATGTCCCAGCTGCTGACCCACAGCGACACATGACATGTCAGAAGTTCAGCAGTGCAGAGGCAAGCTATGGAGGCATAATGCAAGGTCAGGGAACATGTCACACAAGGAGATTCTAGAAAAAGAAAACAAAAGCAGGACTGGGTCCTAGTTGCAGTCCTGTCAGTTATTTCCTGTAATCTTGAGAAGCTCACCCCTGTGCTTTGCTTTCCACATCTGCAAGCCAAGGCAAATAACATCTGCCTACTTCAACATGGACATTTGAAATCACACTGCATAGAGCCAACAGTAATTCCGTGTCATTAATGTTGTCTAATTCTGTGTCATCCTCAATAACTATGGATGAGGCAAGATGAGCTCACACCAAAAAAACTTTTTTTATATCTTGAACAGCCCTATATGATGGGACCAGGTCAAACAGCAGGATCTGCTTAACTCAGCCTCAACCTTCAGAGGGTTTAAGCTGAGCTTTCCTTGTGCAGCTTGAAATTGTGTTGCAGTATTGACCACCAATCCCTCAGGGAGCAAATACAGTCCCTGCCTCGTCTTGTTAATCAATGTTGGAGCATAGAAACAATTTCACATGGCTTAACCACCTCCTCTTACTCAGTAACCAATAAAAATACCTGTCTGACTTTACTGGTAAAACATTTTCTACCACCACTGGCAGCCACAAAAGGCTTTTCTCCCTGAATTATAATTGTAATGAATTATGCAAGCAGTTAAGCAATGGAGAAAGAGCTGGAAACCTGCAAGAAACCAAACAGAGCCCCACAGAGAATATACATGATTTTGCAATTTTTTTTCTTCAAAATTATAAAAGAACTGGCCAAGCCAGTTGTGTTGGCCAAATTTTAAATCCCTGTGATATTAAATGACACAGCCATGACACAACTGGGTTTGCATAATAGCTTCTTACAAATTTGCAAAACATAGATGTCTTTTCCAAATGTTAGCCATGGCTATTTTTATCTCATGGCTAAACTAACTCCATAGAAAGGCTGTTCCACCAAAATATTGGATGTTTCACATCCAGTATGTGTGAGGCTGTGGACTATTTTATATTTATGGGCCCACATATTTTCCTCAACAGATGTGGGATCCCCCTGTGACAAATTCAAGCCTTCTGATAATAGGCTTCACATTTTTGGCTACTTACCTTGTGCCAGTGGGATTTAATGGGCTGCAGGTTGAAAGCTGCTGATTTAAATAACAATCAAATTAATTCTGCAGAAGGATTTGTCATACTGTGAGAGAATGAGCTCAGCTCCTGCAGACGAAGGGAGGAGGGGAGTGAAGGATTAACTTGTGTACTTACGGCATGGTTATGGGAGGCTTCTTAGCAGGATTTCTTGTTTCAGACATCTTCTGGGATGAAAGGCTGAGGGATCACAAGACCCCAAGAGTATCAAGTGAGGACTGCACCAGGTAGCCCCAGCCCCACAACAACCACCCTGCATTAAGCCTTCCTCTGTCCAGGAATTACACCTGAGCTCTGTGGCCACAGGTGGAATTACCGGGTCTCCTTTAGACCAGAATCATTCTGGCCATGACTGGACACCTCTGCACTTCTCTTGTGGTGTGTCCTCCCCAGTTGTCCTCTCCCTGCCTCTTGTCCTTTTTTTTGTCTGTCAAAGGAAAAGAGGGCACTTTTCCTCTGACAGAGTGAGATAGGACTCAGCCCCAATCTGCATCTAATCCCAGTTTAATTCTGTCTCCACAAACAAGCCTGCAGTTAGAACATCATCTAGGATGAAAAATGCGGTGTACTTAAGACCACTACTCCATACCACCCCCCTGATTTTGTAGATTCTTAGTCTGGGCTGTAACTTTGGGGAAGGTACCAGGTTAGATGCCTGGCCAGGGGCATGCCCTGTATGTGAGGATGGTTTCCAGAACTGAGCGAAATCAAATGGAGTTCTTGCCCCCAAAACTGGGACCACTGTGCTGCTCTCCAGCTGGATTTATGCTGAGGCTGCCAAGCAGGAGGTGCAATGAATGTCCAGTGATAGCTTGTGGGCTTTGACACCAGGGTGCAGGATGGGAGCAACTTCAGGAGAGACCTTCCCTGGGCTGCAGGTCGAAAACAGGTTAACAGCTTGAGGGCAAGACACAGGATTTGTGTGTTCTCTCTGTGTCCCTGTTTCTGCAACTTTTTCTTGCATGGTATAGTTCTCAGAGTCCTACATTGCATGCCACAAAAATTTGGGACTGCACAACATTATCAGTCTGCAAATGAGAATTGTATCCTAAAAAAAATTGCCCATGGACCCATGTCCTACAGACCACAAGGCAGCTTAGGAAGCACCAGCCTGCAATATTGGTTGTTGCACAAATTCCAGGAAAGCATTCCATGAACTAGATACCTTTGGGATTAGCCTATTACAAGTCCTTTCATTGAGGATTGTGATATAAAGCCTGATTTTAGGGTCAGAAGATTTCAGTCTAAGCTGTACATGCAGCTTTGTGCAAGAGCATGTACAAGGGAAAGAAGCAAACCTCATTGTCAGACACTGACAAGTCTTTTGCTGTCCATTTGATCTGGAAGGTTTTACTTCTGGTTTTGGAGCTGTTGCTCAGATCATCTCATAGACTTTACTAATTTTCTGTAACCTTTGGTCCTATAAATATTAACTGCTGTCAATTTGTTTGATGTGCCTGTTGGTGCTCAAGGGTCTGAGTGCTTCGAACCTTTACCTAAATAATGCAGTGGGACTTCTGTTTGGGAGAAGCCACTGAGAACCTTTCAGCTCCTGCATGATAAGAATCACAAGTGAAACCAGAAAATGTGTGGCTGGAGTTAGTTGTATAACAGCAGAGCTGCATTACACAAGTGCCCAATCCTCTGCTGAAGCCAAACAGAGGACTTGTAAATCAGGAGACACCACCAGCAATGACGAGATGGTCAGCAGGTTGTTGTCAGGCCTTGCTTACTCATTGACTAAAAAGAGTTGCCAAACTGGTGCTTTGCCCTTCCTCTCACCTCAGGCCCTGATTCAATTATGGTACAAAGACAAGGACAGGGTTCCAGGTTGGTTTTTTTGCACGGTTTGCTGAGGGCAGTGGCTGGCTGTGGGACAGGGCAGCACTTGGCCATGGCTCCTCGGGGGAGTGCCACTGAATCAAATCCAACATAACCCTTCACCACTGCCACAAAGTCCTCCCGGAGGCACTGTCAGGTCAGGCATGTGTAACCCCCAGGAGAGACTGCTCCTCCTGGGCACCCCAAGGCAATCCCTGCTGTGGGCTGTGTCAGGCTCTGGGATCCCATCCGGGGAACAGCCTCACCACCTCACTGCACCCCAGGGCCAGGCTGTGGCACTGAGCCCTGCTGCAGGGGACAGGGACAGGTCAGCCCATGCCAGCCGTGCTCTGGGCAAACATCAGGGCTGGAGGCAAAAGCTCTGGGCACAGTAGTGTGAGCACTTGAGAAGCTCCCTGTTCCCACACCAGAGCACCACTCAGGCTGCAAGCACCACAGCCAAAGGTTTCACTGGCAGCTATGAGGGACAGTCCAAAACAGTATTTGTTTTCAGGTCACATCAGCACAGATTTCTGTGACTCTTGAGCACTTCCTTCTACACTGTGCCATGTACCTGAGGTGGAACCCACCCAGCTTCACCTGCAAGATACACGGATACAGCTCCTTGCTGCTGGGGCCGGGCACATCCTCTGCTGTGTTTCCCTTTGGATGAAGTGCTTGGAGGATTTAGTCCGTCCCTTGTCACCTCCTGCTGCTGTATGATGCTCAGAGTTTCTATTTTAAGCAGAAACAGTCCAAACGAATATGTCACAGTTAAGGTGACTCACGCATCAAGAACACATTCCTCCAGATTTATAATCTGATTTTTGAAGCCTGAGCAGCCCCGCTGCACACTCCAGGCATGCCTGAGTAACTTGTAATAACCTTCTGTGGAGGTTAAGGCGACTTTGTTCAAAGGTATTTCTTTCAGAGTGAAAAAAGTAAAATTGCCCATGCTGAACAGACATGAGAGCACTGATCAAGGAAGGACAATGTGGCCTTCTCCAAGTAGAGACATTGTGGAGCACTGAGCTGGGGCATCTGTGTTTTGCAAGTGCCAGCCCATAAAACACAGCGCCCCAGGGTGATCCTTGCAGCCCCTGCTGCCTGCCAGCCACCACCCTCCACCCTCACCATGGGTTGAGGTGCCCATGAACTTCTCAACGTGTCCTTCCACACTGCCATCTTCTACCCAATTTGTACTGAAAGGACAAGAGAAACTCTGCAGTATCCATCAGGTGCTCAGGGAGGTCACTGCCTTAGACCTGCCAGGTCTCTACCACAGTCTGTTGTCAGTGCTGAAATACTGGTCCATCAGCAGGAGGGCTCAGCCTGTGCACACCCTGGGCCTGCTTGCACCAGTGCCTCCCAAGTGCTGAGGAGCAGGAGGGCTGCTCTTCTGGTCTGGTAGCCTCTCCCACTTCCTTGGCAGAGGCCTGAGCAATGACAAAGTTGGGTGGGATGACAGGGGATCAGGACCCTATTCTTCTACAATAGCTGCAGAATAAAAGTGCCAGCATGAATCAGCTGGAGCACAAAACCACTCAGGTCATTCCTGTCAATTAAGTGTAGCTCTACATTGTTTAAAGAACATCTGCCTAGTGAGAATGTGCAGGAGTTTGACAACACTGAATAGAGGTTCAGCTGTCACCTTCTAAAGGGCTTTTACAAGTGTCTTAAACCTCCCTAGCAATGTTTGCTGAAAGATGTGCTGAGAGGACAGTGATCTGTCAGCAAGCCTAAACAAGAAGCCCTTGTGACCCGTAGAGCACTTAGCCTGTGTGTGCACTGGGGTACTCTGCAGCCTCAGGACAAATTTCACCATCAGCTGTAAAGCAGAAGTCTGTGGGCACCTCCCACTTGGCACCAGCAATTACATCAGCAGCACGGCCTCACCGTTGTCTAAAAGTGCAGCAGGAAGTGATTTGAACATCCCCACTGTTTGACACAGTAAAAGTGAGGACCAGAGCTGCTATCTTGTAAGAAAATCCTGTAACTGTTCAAATCACCCAACTCGTGTAATCCCTGTGGAGGGGTCTGCACAATGTGCTGCATGTGGGTTCACAGCTCAGGGCTCCTGCTGTCTGAAGGAATGTAAGATTCTTATAGTGTTTTTTCCATGTTAGGATTTAAACTCAGGTGACAATTAAGGTACCATGCAGCTGCTTGCTCCACTTCCCCCTTTGTCCCCCCCTCACACTGGTGGAATGGCAGGAGAATCAGAAAAATGTAAAACTAGTGAGATAAGAACAATTTAATAATTAAAATAAAATTATAATAATAATAGTAATAAAAAGATAGAGAACAAAGAGAAGAAAAGAGAGGAATAAAACCCCATAAAAAGAAGTGATGCCCAGTGTAGTTGCTCACCACCCCAAGAAGCTGTCAGTGACTCCTGGCCAACTCCCACCAGTTTATTAACTGGACATGGTGTTCTATGTTATGGAATATCCCTTTGGCTAGTTCAGGTCCNTAAGTGTAGCTCTACATTGTTTAAAGAACATCTGCCTAGTGAGAATGTGCAGGAGTTTGACAACACTGAATAGAGGTTCAGCTGTCACCTTCTAAAGGGCTTTTACAAGTGTCTTAAACCTCCCTAGCAATGTTTGCTGAAAGATGTGCTGAGAGGACAGTGATCTGTCAGCAAGCCTAAACAAGAAGCCCTTGTGACCCGTAGAGCACTTAGCCTGTGTGTGCACTGGGGTACTCTGCAGCCTCAGGACAAATTTCACCATCAGCTGTAAAGCAGAAGTCTGTGGGCACCTCCCACTTGGCACCAGCAATTACATCAGCAGCACGGCCTCACCGTTGTCTAAAAGTGCAGCAGGAAGTGATTTGAACATCCCCACTGTTTGACACAGTAAAAGTGAGGACCAGAGCTGCTATCTTGTAAGAAAATCCTGTAACTGTTCAAATCACCCAACTCGTGTAATCCCTGTGGAGGGGTCTGCACAATGTGCTGCATGTGGGTTCACAGCTCAGGGCTCCTGCTGTCTGAAGGAATGTAAGATTCTTATAGTGTTTTTTCCATGTTAGGATTTAAACTCAGGTGACAATTAAGGTACCATGCAGCTGCTTGCTCCACTTCCCCCTTTGTCCCCCCCTCACACTGGTGGAATGGCAGGAGAATCAGAAAAATGTAAAACTAGTGAGATAAGAACAATTTAATAATTAAAATAAAATTATAATAATAATAGTAATAAAAAGATAGAGAACAAAGAGAAGAAAAGAGAGGAATAAAACCCCATAAAAAGAAGTGATGCCCAGTGTAGTTGCTCACCACCCCAAGAAGCTGTCAGTGACTCCTGGCCAACTCCCACCAGTTTATTAACTGGACATGGTGTTCTATGTTATGGAATATCCCTTTGGCTAGTTCAGGTCCCCTGTCCTGGCCACACTCCCTCCCAGCCTCTTGTGCACCCGGTCCATGAGATAACTAAAAAGTCCTTGTCTTAGGGTTGACACTGCTGAGCAACATAAAACATCAGTGTTACCAACATCATTCTCATACTCAATCTGAAACACAACATTGTACCATGTACTAGAGGAAAACTCTATTGCAGCTGAAACCAAGACACTCTAATAAACAGGATTTTAAATGATACTTTACAGAGTCTGAGTGCCCTTCTTATGGGGTCTGCCACGGACCAGCCCCTCCTGGTGCAGGATGTCAGGCACTGGGTATCAGGTTGGTAGGAAGCGTCTGCTTCCATAAATGGGATTTTCTGGAGTGGCAGGGGAGCAGACAGGCTTTTCCATGGAAATATAACCTAGCATCAGTCCTAGAAAGGTATTTTTTCCAAGCTAGTGTAGCACTTCTGGTAATAACAGTAAGGTCTGGCAAATGCTTGAGCACCATGTTCTGCAGAAGTGGGCAATGAAATTCCCTTTTCTGATTTTCAGCATGGATGAATGTTTCAGGTTTTTAAAAAGGGGAAGATGTTATGAGAGGTGATCAATAAAGAAACTCCACCATTTGGCAATCCACCTCTTCCATAAAGCTTCCAGTGCCCATGTTCTCTACCTGCATGCTGGCCAGGTTATTGCTGGATCAATCCCTGTGATGTTGGATCATTTCTATGCAGAGGTGTTTTATTACTCCACTGCCTACAAAACTCAAAATATGATAAAGCTGATAAATAATAGATGAGATCTTTAGCTGTCACTGGTGATCACTCCCTGGAAGCCAAGAAAGCACTCACCAGAGTGCCCTTGATTTGCAGCACATAAAAGCTTTGGCTTCAAGGATCTTAAACCAAAATAAGAGCAGCAACTGTAATGATTATGCTCTATGGTTTCTACCTTTGCTATCAACTTCAACTGCTAGAATGCAAGAAATAAGAAAATAATAATAATAATACTGAAATTAAAAAAACCCAAAATATAATGAAAACACCTTGAGAAAATTTTCAGCAAATCTAGTCATTGTGCTGAGATGGTATAAATGGATTAAAAAAGACACTTCTCTCTGTGACTTAAAGAACTTTGTTCCTGACCCGCTAACTAGGACATACTACTCATTGTGCTGTTCATGTTTATAGTAGGTTGTCAGCATATCATCACAGGAGGCAAATGAGGCTCTCTAAAAGAAAAACACTCCCAAGTGGAAAACTGTTTTTACTTCTGTCACTTCTTGCATGTGCAATTACCAAACAAGTCTTTTGTTTGGTAAGAGTCTTTCCCTCATTTGCCTTGTGTATTGATACAGTGTCAGGACTTAAAGGCAGTTTCCATTTTCTTTCCCTTTGTCAGGGAGTCTACAAGTCTTCTGGTATCTGCCCAGTCCTTCCATCTCATGATAAAGGAAACTGAAAATACAGGGCAGTGTGTGCATCACATTTGGCAAAGGAACTCAGGACCAGTCAGAGGATCTGGAACTATCTGACTTTCCTCTTACTGCTGCCATTTCTGGCACATTGCAACTTGAATCTCCTAAATTTTATAGTAAAATTTTGCATCACGTGTACTAATAGATGTGTGGGAACTTAGAATGGGCAAAACCTCTTAAGGCTGTCCAGTCTTTATGCCAGAAGAGATGTTTAAGATGTTTATATATAGGTTTCAAACATACATGCATTGGTGCAGCTTTTATTAAAATAATGTTGTTGAGTAATTTCTTTGAGAAAATTTATAGAGCAGGTAAGTTAACTGACTCTATATTAGCCAATAGTCATAGCTAAAAAGAGCTGAAAATTTTCTAACAGAATGGTGTGCATGGGTAAACACAGTTGTATTGAAACCCAGATACCCCAGGAAACAGGATTACTTCAGTCACATTTAATAGGAAAAAAACGTAAACACCCATTTGGATACAGCTAAAAGTTCTGTTTGGGTATTGCCAGAACAGAATATTTTTATTTCATAGTCTAGTTAAGATATTTCAGTGTTAAAAGTGCTCAAATTCCAAACATTTCAGCATTCAACATACAAAATTTTAATGCATCAAAGTATTTTTTAATTGTGATCTCGCTTTGCTTCTTTAAATTAGGGTCCTTCCTACCCATAAGACCTGAAGATTCTTGCTCCATGTTCCACAAGTGAGCTGTCTCACTTTTAGTGAGGAACATGCCCTAAAAGCTTTGAGGTGGAAACTAAACACATGATCATGAGCTGCTTTTTAAAAACCTAGCACTGCCTGAGGAACTTCATTCTTTCCTCACAGTCCTAAGCAATGTTTCTACTGCAATTTGAAAGTGCAAACCCTGGATCAGCCTCTACTTTGCAAAGTTTTACCAGGCAGCTGTTTTGGCTGAGTGCAGGAGTGTGGTTATCTCAGTTAACATTTTAGAAAAAAAATAAGAAAAAAATATTGTTACTTTAGTTGTAGAAAAAATAAAATCCCTGCTTACAGAGTGCTGCAGGTGTGCCCTTATTGCTTGCCTGGCCTGAGGCCAAACACCTCTCCCTATCTGTCTTACATCACTGAGGTTGGATCAGGACACCAGTTTCTGATGAGGAAATAAACACTTTCCTGAAGTGGGGCAAGAAAGCTCTTTTCCCAAGAGTCTGAGTGGAACAGTGGTGAGCTTGGCTAAAATTCTTGGGAAAACTGGTGTTGTAATCGTGGCATAAAAACCCTCTGCTCATATCTGCTGGGGTTTTGGAAGCCCAGTTCATGTAGCCAAGACCCTGAGGAATAGGTCCGATGGGATATGGCCACAGCCCAGATGGGGGTTCTGGTCAATCCCTGGTAGTATCCTTCCTTTTATGGGACCACTCCTCAAGGCCACTTTGTATTTCTCCAACTTCACCTAATAGCAACCAGACAGTGGCCTCTCTTGCTGTCTAAACTCAGCTGAAATGTGACACTACTGAGAACTAATTAAGCTCATCATTAGATGAAAAATATCAAAAATTTGAAGGTACCAGTCCAGGCAACCAGCCTAAGGCTACAGTGCTACAGAGCTGTGAACATGTAACCTCTTCTCCAAGCAAGAGAGACCATCCCCAGTTCTGAGAGAGCAGCCAGGCTGCAGGAAAACAAAGGCTGAGCTTCCGGCAAATAAACTAAAACCAGGCGGAACTGTTTTCCTCAAGGAGGCCCCTTGGCATGGCTTATCCCATCCTGTTGTTTGTGGGCAAGAGAGTGCAGAGCTCCTTCCTGAAACCAGGCGTGAGCAGGGACTGTCTCTCAGTCTGTCCCTGCCCAGTGAGTACCTCTCTGGTTACTTCGAGGCTGTTACAGGGAGGCAAATGTCCTCCACGACATTTCTGCTGAACAGCAAAGGCCCCAGGAATCTGGGTTCATTCTAAAGTAAATGGTGAGCATTTCTGATTTCTCAGACATCTGTGAGAGTGAAACCACCTCCATTTGGGTGTTCCTCACGGAGATTTTTTCTCCAAGGTCTGTTCCTGCTAAAAGAGTGTCTCTGTGCCTGTGTGACTACAGCATGCAGCATCAGCATGTCACAATCAAATAGAGTCAAGACTTGTGCTTTAATTTACATGAACTTAAATGCTAAGGCCATGCTCATTATCTGACAGGGTCAGAGCAGTATCTGGGTCCTGGGGAAGCACTTGCTGGCAGAGTGAAATAAGCCCAAGCACTCTGCAGAAGGGAGGGAGAGGGCAACATGCCCGAACTAAGCAAGAGACAGCAATTGCTGGAGACAGGCAGTTTGGGCTCCTTTAGCACCATCTCTCTTCACAGTAAATCCAATGCTACCTCAACCTTTCAATGCATCTCATTGCTAATCAAATAGCACAGTATAAGTTCATCACTGCTCCTACAAAACAGAGCTATTTACTTTGAACCAGCAGAAACATATAGAGCTCCAATACCCAACTGTCATAGCCTGAATTCTTAGACAAAAGGAGAAAAACTGTCAGAAATTACTAAGTAACTTGTTTGTTTGGAGTTTGGTTTTCTTTTTTAAAGTGGTTGGACTGCCTTCATCCTTTCGCTTAGTTCTCCAGATTCTTCTAAACTGCAGAGCTAAAACCCAGCCACACAGGCCCACATACCACAGGAACAAAAAGGCCACCAAGAGCATTGTTTGGACAGCAAATGCTGAAATTATGAAAGCAAACATCTAAGTTTGCTTTGAAAAGCCCTTAGTGGTGTTTATGCAGAAATTTTAAAACAGCAGTCAAAACAGCAAGACTTTCTTAAAACTTTTAAATTGTTCCCTCAGTTATAAATCCACTCAAGACTTGAAGCAGCAGAAGCATGGATGTCTTGATGGTCCTTGATATCTGTGTAGGCTGCAGATGGAGATCTTCCAGCCAATACTACCCAAATACTGGATGAGGCAGAAAAATGAAGGCAGGAGACCCTTTCCAGAGCTAATGATGAGTCCCTGCAATTCATAACCAAATTAGGGACTGGCTTCTCTTTGCAAGTGATGGAGTGGGAACATGTCCCTGCCCTCATGTTTCACACATCCATCCTACAACTTTCACGGGTGAGTGGTGGTGGTTGTACAAAGAATGCCCAGTGCAGAACTAAGGTGCCTCTTTGCCTTTCAAAACACTTCTCTACCTCTCTCTTCCTAGAGACCAGGACTCATTACTAGGTAGAATCTGTATCTTCCCTTGTTTAGCCAGGGCTATTTACACTTCCACATTTTTTGTAGAAGTATCCTTTATTTTTCATATATTTTAGCATACCATTCAGTTAGTTTATTCACTAAGTTTTCTGTTCCAAACTGAAATACTCCTGCAAGCTGGATAGCTGGTAGAAAATATCATTCTGTGCCATGATCAAGCAACCCAGAGGAACAGGATTCTGAGGGTAATTTCTAAACTGCTGTATGCCAACAATGGGAGAACTTAGGAGACCTCTGCGGCATTACTTGCAAAAATCACTGCAGCAATGCATCAAAAGATGCATTTACCTATTAAAACAAAGATGTGTTTGTGACCCAGCGCTACAAATAAGCAGCCTTGATTAGTCATCTGGGTTTGCATGGGATCTTTGTTGGAGTTTGTTCAACTTGAACATTAAAAAAACACACACCAGAGGAAAAAACACAGGAAAATGACCAAATGGCTCACTATAGGGCAGAGACAACAGAGCTGGATAACAGCTCCAACACTGCAATAGTATAGGGTGATTGTGGCTCTTTGGTGACCTTTAAAAAATATATATGGCCATAGATAAAGGTCTAGTAGGTGAACATCTGTGTAAAATAATACTTTCTTTAAAGCTGAAAAGACAGCAGGAGGTAACTGGTGACTGCTATGAAGGCTCAGACATGGCCTGCCAGGGGGTACCTGCCTGCTAAAATATTGTGTCCCACAGTCCCCGAATTTTTTCTTTCCTTTTCAAAGCAAAATAAAATAATATTTTTTTAAAAATACCCCCCGACAAACAAACAAAATTTAAAGATACCACAATTAAACAAAATCTCACCCAAATATCAGAACAAACCAAGCCCCCCACACAACACCCACACCGGTACTTGCGCAAGCGGCTGAGCCGGCGGTGCTGGCCGCGGCCGGGCCTGACCTCTGAGCAGCCTCCTCTGCCTCCTGCTTTTTTCCTTTCTGCTGCACCTCACATGCCACCTAGTGGCTTCCCAAGTGGAAAATTCCTTGTTAAACGTGATTTACGGAGAAGCCGCCTCTGCCGGCTGTTCCGTACACTCAAGCTCGCTGCTGAAGAGCAGAGCCCCGGCGCCGCTGCAGCCTCTGCAGGAATCCCCAGCCCCGGGCCCGCGTTCACCGCTCTCCGCTGTTCCCTGCCCTGCTCAAACCTTCCCGGAGCCTGCACCCTCCTGGCTGCTCACCTCACCCCTCTGTCCCACCACCTTAGCCAAGTACCTGGCAGAGAGGAGGTTGTACATCGTACTTTTAAGCATTCAGTGATGGTGGACTCTCACCACAATGTTCATGTTAGTTAAAATTCTAGTTTTCCAAGGAAAAACAATAAATCAGAAATGTTTAAAGTGGTCTTCCTCTCTCCCTCTTCCTAACTTCTTTCAAGGGTCAGCAGAAGCAGCATTAAAAAGAAGCCACTTTCCCTAAATATTCATTTCTTGGTTTTCATTTCAAATGCTTGAAAACAGACTAGTTCCTCTTCAAAGTACATGAAAGTTTTCTCTGCCAGAAATTCTTTGATTTTTTTCTAGGAAAACAAAACAAAACACTCAAAGCAACTGGATATTTCTGAAACGATGTACCATTATTTTTTCTTTCAGACCATTGCAGAAATCACTTTCTTTTGTGGAAGGCCAGTGATAGGCTTTACCACAACCAAAAATCACTGAGCTATGCTGACACCCCTAAAATAATTTCTCCCCTCATCTGTGTGGTCCTGATCTTGTACGTGGTTTAAACCCAGGTGCTGACATTAGGTGCTAAGCACCCCCAGACCCTGAGGGCTGCGAGACTTTGAGTTCCTCACCATGGCAAAGGCAGTGCAGCTGAAATGATGCCACGAACTGCTGTCCTGTGTTTGGAGAGCCAGCTTTGCAAAAGTCACACCACTGACCTTTATCAGGCAGTGGCCATCTAGGTGATCGTGTCCATGCAGAGGAGCTGTGTGGCAAATGCAGAGGGAGACCTTGGGCAGGAAAGGACCATCAGAGCTCCAGAAGCATGAGGGAAGGGAGGAACACTGGCTTTCTGTCCTGGCTGCTCCAGGAAAGTCAAGGAAGAGGGAATGAGGGTGCACTCAGCAGCTAGAGGGCAGGCTCATTTTTCCTTTCAAACTTGGGAATCACTTCCTCACAGCTGCAGTGAGTGCCAGAGTATCCAGCAAAAGTGACTGAGAGGTAAGTCAGTCAGGCTAATTGGAGAAGCTTTCTGCGTATTAACTAGAGGGAAGGGGAACCCAAACTAAAAAACCCCAAAGCATAGATGTACAAACTTGATAGTTGTCTTCAGCCAGGCAGTCTGATTTCAGACACAGCAGGGAGAGAGAAATCATCTACAAGACAGGAATATTACACAGATGTGGCCATGTCTGATTTCAAACACTCCATAAAAAGGACACACTGGCCTTCTAGGCTTCCATAACAGGAAAAAATAATTGAAAGGATTTACAAATAACATTCATCAAAGCATTCCAGAGAAACAGCTTTCTTTTTTCTTTCCTATTCAGAAAAGGAATGTGAAGCAAGCTAAAAAGTCTCTGCAGATTATGGTCTCAGGTAAGTTATATACTCCCTAACACAGAATTTTCCATTATTTTCTGTGGACATAAGATTTGGGAGCTCAGCCCTTTGCAGAGAATGCAGCTGGAGCAGTCATCCAGGCACACACCCGGTGCTGCTTGTGTGATGCTGCCACTGCTGTTCACCCACTCAGATGGGCAATTTTACATCTTTAAAGGCAAATTCTCCTTCTCTTTGTTGCTTTGTAAAAGACCCATTGAAAAATCACCTGTCATGGTGTTACTGTTTGCATTGGAAACTTCCTTACTGAAGCATAAGGGGAGATTATTACACTCCCTGATGTCACTGGTGTCTCACTGTTCATACAATTAAGGACTAGGCCAAGCAATATGCAAGTGATGCCTGAATATTGACATAGTTGTGAGGGTCCTGCCAGTGCAGTTCACCCTGGTAAGATGCCAGGCAGTGCCAGCCTGGTGTGGATGGGGCAGGTAACACTGTGTTGGACAGGAGGAGGATTTGAAAACTCCTGGTGTATACCAGATACCTGCCAGTTTAGCAGGCAGAAGCTTAAAAAGCAAATATATCTGAAGGCATTGGAGTTTTGCCCCCATCTTGTGGCAGTGTTGCACCTCCCAGTCAAAACCTCATGGGCACCCTTGATGGGCAGCAGCACAGGAGAAGCCTACCAGAGAAACAAGGCTTGGTCTGGAGCTGAGCACTTCTGTCAGCTGAGCAGCAGCCAGAAATCAGGGATATCCACAGAGGTGGAATCCACTGAAAAATACACNNCCCCCCCCCCGCCGTGTATTTTGGTGCCATGGATGGCACACTGCACTGGTGTGAAATGTGAGAGCACAGCTTAACATAAACACAGCCCTCAGCAGAGTCTGTTACTGGGAAAATGGTTCCTTTCACTGCCCTTCCTCCTGCCTATCTGCAAATGCCAAATCCTCATGGCTCTGACATGGACATCTGGTGCATCATTTCAATAGAGAAAGGCTTGAAAGATATTTGGGTTTGGACAATGAAGATCCAGTTAAAGATCTGAAGTGCCTGCATCCTTGGGAACAGAGAAAGCCATGAGGAGTGCTGGCTGTTCACCGGCCAAAGGCAGAGGTTTCTCTGGAAAAGCACAGGAGGAACACAGGAGGGGAGAGCTGTTTACACACAGCTGTGTCAGTGCAGCAGGGATTGGGCAGGCAGAGGTGGAGCTGTCAGGAGACAGCCTGGTGGGGGGGCTGCCACTGCCCTCCTCTGCCTGCCTTTCTCTTCACATGATGCTCATGGCCACGTTTCAAGTGACGCAATGTAAAAAACCCAACCCCCGATGGCAGCAGCCACAGCAGCACCTGATTCCTTGGCAGGGCTGCACTGCTGGAAAGCTGCTGCTGGAATTGTCCTGTGGCTCACTCCTGCTGTGCTAGGATGACATTTTATCTTCCTGGTAGCTTTTACCTCTAGGTTGGTGTGGTTCCAGCTTGCTTTTCCCTTTTTTTTTTTCAGAGAGTAGAAAACACTTTCTACATGTGTAAGGTCACATCTGATGAAAAATAAGCAAGCACTGTTACATAGCACATGTATTTTTCTTCTTTAACCGCGGTGTAAAACCAAGCTGTGAAAAGAACAGGAACATTTTATCCTGAACTGAGTGGGAGAAAGAGATGCAAAAGCAGAAGTAGGATTAGAGGGCAGACCTTCTGCCAGCTATCATAGCCAGCACAGTGCCAGACCTCAGATTTAACACTGTCATTAAAAATAGCCCTGATGCAAGACGGCTGTTCAGAAACACAGCAAAATTGAGCTAAACCAGTACTCGGAAAACAAATTCTCCCTACTCCCAAAATTATGAACCAAATTACAGACAGTATTTTTCTTAAAGGGGAGGGGGTGGAGGGAAGGGAAACCAGACAAAGAGGTATGAGGGGGTGTATTGGTGGGAGCACCTGCCTCTGACCCCTCCTGGGCTCTCCCAGTGGCAGCATCTCTGCTCATACTGGCTCCAGGACCCACAGAGCTCAGCTGCCTCGAGAGCTGAGCTGCCCCTTGCTCAAGAGAGGAAATGTTGCATCAACTGTTTCCTTTTCAACATTTACCAAAATCTCTCTTGCCTTGAGTATCCTGCTCCTTCATTTGCAGCCTCTCTTACTCAAAGAAACCTTTGCACAGCCATCAGGGACACTGAAACAAGGCTCATGGCTGAAACATCTGCTATATATTTTCCATTTAATGATATAACTCCATGCTACCAGAAATGCCTCTAACATAGAAGAACACCAGTGCACCTTCCTGTTGGTTCCTCCCTTCTGCCTCACCAGATCTGCATGAAACCCCCTCCTTAGGGTGAGTCCTAAGCCAGGACTGTCCCTCTCTGTGCAGATGGTCTGGGGAACAAGGGCTGCTGCCCCTTGGGCACAGGAGGGAGGGTGGGACCAGCACTGGGAGCAGCAGAAATTATCAACCCAGAGCGACTGCAAAACTACAGCAGAAAATTCACTTGCTCTAAATGGACAAGTCCAGGAGCAGAAGCTGTGTGTGCTGAAATTTGCTGTTTAAAGGCTGAAGAGGCAAAAGGGAGAAAGGAATGTGTGTTGTCAAAATGCTTTAAAGCAGCTCCCAACAGGCCAGCTCCTACATGCAAGTTTATTTGTGCCTCTGCAACCCAACCTGTCCTCTGCCATAAGCAGCACCAGAAGTACCCAACTCTTGGGCCCTAGAAATTGCTGCCTGGGATGTGCTATTTAAAATGGTCTTTTCTCAACAAAGAGCAAATATGGAATAGGTATTTGCAGTATAAAATCCCATGCAAAGACAAGGTCCTGGTTGCAACATACTGCAGGTCACCTGAGCAAGATGAGCACCACCACCTCTCTCTACTCCTTTTCACTTTCCTCAGCCCAAGCTGAAGGAAATACCCTTCCTGTTCTCTTTGTAATATCAGAAGTCCTGCATATAAAATAGTTCCTCTCAACAGTGAAGCCATACTTGGGACTGATCCTCACAGTTGCCTCCTACAACCCAAGCTGCTGACAAATATTTGTTAGGATTAACCAATTAACAAGGGCAGATTCAGACTACTATTAAAGGAGACACAAGCTCTCCTTGTTCCTCCAAATTTGATCCCATTGCATGTCATCTCCAACTTCTCGGCATGTCTCAAAAATCCATATAAAATGACAACAGTAAGACACTCATTTTTAGCAAATTTGTCATTGATTGTAGCAAAACAATCTTCTAGTCCAAAGCCCTTGGTGGGATTACACATGCAAATCCACAGGAGAGGCACAGGAAAGGTGACAGAGCAATTGTGTTTGTCTCCCAGATGGCTTAGATGTTGGATGGCTTAGCAATTCACTGCACAGAATTCCTTATGATAAAGAAGAGGGCCTGGTGTCTCCCACAGAGAGGCAGAGGAGGGCTGGCAGGCAGACACTGCAGTAGACCTGAGCTCTCAGTAGCACACTTGTGACCCAGCCTGGCAGGACACCACTTGAAAGGGGCCACATCTGTGCAGTCAGGCTCCAGTAACAAGAGGCTTCAGAGGCAAAGAGCAAGCTAAGTCCATCTGAACTACAGTGCACTGAGGCTGTTTATGAGTTGTTTAAGCCACAGTTCCTTTTGATAAACCTCAGCTATGTCCTTGCTGGTGGCAGGTCTCCCGTGGTGGCAGCACACACAGGTGCAGCACCCAGTGAACCCAGCGTGTGGAGGCTGCTGGGGACATGGCCTGCCTTTGGTGGGACAGCTGCTCCCACTGCTCATTTCCAGCCATCCTTCACAGTGGGCACAGATTTCCTCTGTGGTAGGAGCACTGCTGGGAAGACAGATCAATCATAGCCCTGTCTGGCAGGTTGTTAAGGCAGGAAGGTTTTCATTAAGTCAACAAGGGTGTTAATTTATAGCATGTTTGCTACTTCTCTCCAATACTCTTCCAGATGAGAGCGCGCTCCCTCACGCTTGCTGCATGCCGAGGGCAAAGATTAACAAGCATTTTGCTTACTTGAGTGCTTGATGCAGCCCTTCACCCCCTCACCCTCCACTGTGGGCTCCTGGCCTCTGCTTTGGGTTGAGCTGCTGCTCAAACTGCAGCAGAAGATTTGTCTGATTGAAATAAAACATATATGTGGGGGTTTGACCTAAGAGTTATTTATGGATATAATAGTGCAAGTGACTTCAAGCATTAAAATGCAAAGCCAAATAAAACTCCTGTTTGGAGAAAACCTAAAATATTGCACACCAAGAGCTTTATCATTATTGTTATTAATCATTAGTGGAGTCTGAATCTACCAAAGCAGAACTACCTCTCCACTCACAAACACTGAATTTTGTCAGCTTTTTGATACAGAAAAAAATTTCTCAGAGTTGAACAACTAGAGGCTTATTATTGGGTTAAGGACAAACTAGCCAATGCAATGAAAAGTATATGTATAAGGTATTAACACTTGTTTTTTTTGGAAACTGCAACTATTTATATCACATATTCCTTAGGAAATTTCAGTTAATTGAGTTAGGAAAATTCAGTTAATCTGAGAGGCAAGGTCATTAGTTTCTAACAAAGTATATTGTAGTACAAACTTAACACATTACAAGCCATGCTGCATTTTCATATTTGCAGCAGGAATCTTGAAAATTGTCCAATGAAAGGAATAGTTTCATCATAACTCCCTGGCCTGTACTAGTTCAGGTTGGTGTTTTTCTGTTGTAGTGTGGTGTCCCTTCATTGTTACAAAACCTTAAAGAGAAGATGGCACCACTCAGGTCTGAGATGTATCTGAAGGCTCTTGAATCAGAGGAGTCAAAGAGCTGCAAGGCAGTGGGAATGGCAGACATAAGGAGGATCTGCAGAAAGAGTGCATTTCTATAGGCAACATCTCCCACTCTCTCCTGTTCCCATCAGCCTGGCCTAGCAACACAGGATGTACTGAAGAACCATTGGGAGAAACTCCTGAGCCTTGGGGGATTTATCGAGGTTGTGTGTGCTCACCTCCAGCTGCACAGAAGATCCTGTCTGACACATCAAACACTGTCTCAGCCTTTGTAAACTGTGAGCTGACACATCAGACATATGCAGAAAGCTGCCCAGGTCTCACTTGGGCTCTTACATGGAAGAGAGTCTCATGCAACACATTTGCAGAGCATCTCTGTGTGAGGAAGCCTGGGACACTCTCTCCTCAGACAGACAATTGCTCTTTGGGATGCTGAAGGTGAAGAGAAACCTAAGAAGTAGTAATATCCAAAGTTACAGTCAAGAGAAAGCTCTCAGGTGCCTGTAACAGCCCATCAAGCTGCCCATGGGAATTTGTTTTAGCCTTGTGCTGACGTGCAGCAGTGAGGAGGCTGCTGTGCTGCCATGGAAGGTAGCATGCTGTAACATCACTCACACAACTGGAGGACTTCTTTGGTTTTGCTCTTTACTCACACCTCAAGCTGAAAATAGGTCCTCTCATAGTGGAGTGTGAGAAGCAGCATCTGTAACAAGAAAAGTGGCACTTATTCTTGGGAAAAAGCATTTATGTCCTCTACAGTGGAGAATATGCAGCAGAAGGCTGCTGTTAGAGAGTTCTGCTGTTTCCTCTGAAGCAGAGCAGAGAGCAGATAGCTCAGAAAAGCCTGGGCACTGAACAAAAAATCCCTGGATTATGGAAGAGATGCTACCCCTCCTGCAGTGCCATGAGTTGGGTTACACCATGCATATTTTGGGAATTGCAGTGGCAGTGCCTGGCTGGTCTGTCAGGCTGTGCTTGGGTGTGGCCATGAGCTGGGATGTTGGGCAACATAATCAAAATGTGAACAGGCTACAGGAGGTTTGCTCAGACCTATGTCACCTCAGGTGTTCAGAGATGTGTTCCAAACTATGGTATGGACCACAGTCTGAATGAAGGAAGGAAAAATCAGATCATCCCCATGAAAAAAAATCACTGGAAAAGACTGAGAAATGTTCCAACGTGGAGAAGAAGCAAAGGTTTGGAGCCAGGAGCTGAAGTCAGTTGTTGTCACATGCATTTTTTGGAATTTCATGGATCTTTTGAAAGTTTTTTATGTAGTGCAAAAATACGTAGCAAATTTTGAATGTCATTAAAGCCAACTCAGACTTCCAAATTAACTCTTTGTCTCCCTAACATTTTCATCAGTCCACTTACAAACCCTTAAAAACAAGAAAAGATGCAATGTACTACTTTCAACTTTTCAATAGGAAGTTTGGCCAGGAAGTTAATCTATGAAAGTCTTGAGCCTGGCAAACATTGCATCCAGTGATAGAATTCCATGCTATTATTACAGCAAGGCTTGACTATGCTCGGGCTTCCAGAGAGCTGAGATTACTGTGCTATCAAGACTGCATGCCTGAACTGTGCTTTTCTGCTGAAAGAAAGTAGTAAAAAAAAAAAACAAAACAAAACCAGAGAGTTTTCAGACAGAGTATTTCTTCTTGAAAAATCAACACAACTGGAAGACCACTGTCTCCTTATGAAGTTCCTTCCATAAATCATGCTGAAACTTGTTGGAAACAGAAGGTATTGCAGGCCTATTCATTCTCATTAGGCAACAGGGAACCACTAACTTCCTTTATGGAATAAACTGTCTGGAACAATAGGATCCACCACCCAAAAGGCAGGCACCACACAAGTCCTCTGGGGAGCAAAGTGCTGTGCTGGGTGTTGCTGGGCAGTACAGGCTGCAGGCAGCACTCCCTGGAAAAGAGCTTGGAGCTGCAAGCAAAGCGTTTCCTCATGTTAAGCAAAGAAAGCAGTGCCTGTTCTTTATAAATAAACAGCTAGGTTTTGAAACAATTCAAATTTTGGCTAACCACTAGGGTCAAAAAAGGCTAGTAAATCCTCTTTTTCCTGTTAACAAAACCCACAACTTTATTTTCTATAGTTTTCAAAAAATAAAAATGACATCATGAGTAATTTTGGAAATTCCTAAATATTACTTCTTTTGCCTGGCAGGAGCCTCCTGTCCTCTCTCTCTCTCCCCTGCAGCAGGAACAGTCTCCCTTCAGACACTGGGGGTTTAGTGTTCTGTTTGACATGATTTCAACCACGTGGCAAAGTAGAAAGTAAAAAAAAGAAGAGTCTGGCTTTTCTGGATGGCGTAGGCTTCAGACAATGAATATGAAGGATGATGGGTCCAACCGAGGAAATATGAAGGATATTGTAGTCTTTGGAGAAGTGTAAGCAAGGAAAAGGAAGAGATGTGAGCAGGAGAGGGAAGCCAGAGCAGAGAAATGCAAGATGAGGTGAGCAGGGAGGTCAAAAACTTAGAAAATACAAATACAAATTTATTGGTAGGGAATACAAGGGCAGACAGAGAAGCCCTCAGGAAGATCTTAAGACAGAGAACAACCAGCCCAAATAATGGAAAATAAAGTTCAGTCTAGGCAGGTGTAAAGCCATGAAAGTATTTAAGGAGATGCATCTTCATCTTCACATATAAATAATTTTTTCCAGTCTTACTGCTGCTGCTCAGTAGGGAAGCTTTGGTTGAACTACTATTGACACTTTCTTGAAAATATAAAATCACTGCTCCACAACAGTCAAAGAACAAATAAATGTTTGGGATTGCTACAAAAAGAAGAGCCAATAAGGTAGAAAGATCACTGTGCTGCTGTACAAATCTGTCTTGTGTCTGCACCTTGAATGGCCAGTGCAGTTCTGAGCCTTTGAAAAGAATAAAGAACTGGAAAAGATTCAGGAAGAGTAACAGGGTGAGCAAAGGTGTGACACAACTTCTGTACAAGCAACAGTGCAGGAGAATAGGACTTCTAAAGCTGGAAAAGAGATGAGATGTGGGACACAATACAGGGAAAGCTGTTATTAACAACACAGAGGGAGCGGACGGGGATGGGGTGTTGGTTGTGTCCTCAGGACAAGGATGGACCAGCTCAAAAAGCTGGTAGGAGCCAAGTTCCAAGCAAACAGAAGGAAGGAATTTGTCATGCAGCAGGCAGTGGGCCTGCTGAGGAGGTCCTTTCCAAAGCACCCTGAGGGTGCAAGGAACTTACACACTCACTCAAGTGTTTGGAGGGGTCCATGACACAAGCAAACCACAGCAGGTTCAGGAAACCCTCTGAGTTGGAAATTGCAGTAACTGATTGATATGAACCTGCTTACGGCCCCTGTTGAAGGCAGAGTTGATGAATGGGTTAGATGATCCAAACCAGCACAGCTGCTCTTACCTGGAGTGAAAATAGATAAGAGAGACTCAGGTAAATACAGGGATCCCAAAGGGAGCTAAGGTGGCAGCAGGCAGCCCTGCAGGACATAAAGTCGGGGGTTTGGGTGAAACGGGCACAGTTAAACTGCAGTCCCAAGGTGTAGATGAGGAGGCAGAAGAAAAGCTGCAGTTTCAGCTCTATCAATGCTTGGGCTGAGCCCAGACATGCCCCACTACAATCAGGAGCAAAGCTTCCACTGACTCCAGCAGATCAAGCCCTTGAGACATAAAGACAAACAGTTAAGTGGGGAGTTTCAGGGTCAAAGAATATCTCCAGGATAAGAGGAGACATGGCACAGATGAGTCTGTACAGGCAGAATTTGCATTTTATCTGTGTTCGTTATCTATCAGCCAGATCCAAATTATTTCAGTCCTGATTGGATCCAAGCAAATGTTGAATTCAGAGATATTGCTTTGCAGACTCTCCATGATATCCTAAATAATAACTACGATGTGGGTATTGCCCACAGCACAGTTATTTCTTTTCAATCTTTTAAATAAGCACTTTGAAATAAGCAGATCTGTCTCCACTTCAAATGTGATATAATCTGGTAGTGAGATGTTACAGAGTCATAGCCACAAGGCAAGGTGCAAAGCCCCCCCAAAAGGCCAAGATTTTCAATTTTCCATGAGGGTACGTGTGTTTAAGAAATATCCAAGTGGAAGGAACCACTATTCATTAGTTACTCAAAGCACTATTCCATCAGCAATAACCAGCAAAATAAATATGTTTCTTCACAGAACAGTAGAATCCTTCACATTCTAGGGCATATTCCTAAATACCACAATTTTTTTCTCATACAGACAACACTTATTTTGGGTAATGACCTTAAAATAAGGCTTTCCTGTTCTGAGGTTATGTTTTCCTGAAGGACTGATCGTGATTTGTTTGGTTTACAACTCTACATGAAGTTTCTCAATAAGTGCACACATTATGGTCAGTATTTTTGAGGAAGAGTCTTTAATTCTTTCAGCTGAAGTAGACTGCGTTTCCTGGAGTGCTGAAAAAGAAGTCATTTTAATAAGCTAATCTGATTAACTGGGTTAAAGTAGAAATGTGCCAAATTGCTCTGCAGTCATGGCATAGCTGCTGACCTGCTCTGAGACTGGAAATGGTTCCAGGCTGTGACGTGCCATGTCTGTTCACGTCAGCTGTGCACTGGGAAATGCACAAGCAAGCAGCTTGCTGAAAATGTCCTTCAGCTTAGGGCTCAAAAAAGACTCCTGTAAAACATGTTGCATGTGAGGAAACCAGCCTCTCAGACTAAATAAATATAATTTCTCAAACAATTTACTCGTATTTCTCAGTTTTCTCCAGTGTATCCAGGACAGCATGCACAGATGGACACTCAGCACAGATGGACACACCACCTTTCACAAAGATCTTTACAAATATCTGACCCCACCTGGATCTGTTCTTCAGCCTGATGCCACTAGCCTTCAGCAACTCAAGTTGTTTCTTCTTTGCATTACTGAGAGAAAAAAAATGAACCTGCAGGAGTTTGGTTCTGACACTGCGGTTTGACACCTCTGTGTGAACCTTTGTATTATGTTTGTTCCCCTGCATGCTGCTCAGACAGTTTGCAAAGCTGGGCCTCTCCCCATAGACCAGTCCTTGATCCCCGCTATTCAAGGATGCATTTTGGCAGCAGGAGGTTACATCTGTGGGTCTCAACCACCTTTTCAGAATCCATCCTCCTATTTGCCTTCCTGATCACATCTGCTCATCTTGCTCATATTCAGTGGGGAGGGCATTTGAAGACAGATGTTGGAAGAAGAGCAGACCTTCCCCAGTGCAAAGCCTCAGGATTGCTGAAGACATTGCCTAACAGGGCTTTTGTTAACTGTTGGGAAGGAGGAGCCCCAGAGGTCATTCAGGCTGCATCTGTTGAGCATTATTGAAAGAGTCTCTCCCGTCAGTGCCTTCAGTCTATTTTTGTGCAGTCTTCGTATCTTGCCATCACAAGTCAAAGTGCAGCTGCACCATGAACTGGCCCAGGGAACTGATCTGGCTGAAAACTCACCCAGCTGAAAGGAGGAAAAGAGGGGAAAAAAATTCTTTTCCAGACAGCTCAGATCTCTGATCTCATCTACCACACAGCTGCTAACAGTTGTACCACCACCAGGGAGGTAACCTCTTCCCGCAGCTGCCAACTCTTCCTCAGGCAGCAACCCAAGCCTTTGCCCTATGGACCTGTTCCTTAGGAACTGGGTTTTCTCATTTCATTCCCATTACTAAGGCAATTCTAGCTTGTGTAGACAGGCACTAACACAGGGATGCCCAACATGGGATTTGAAGAGGTCTGGTAAGAAAGCTCACATGGGAAAGGATCTGCAAGAGCTCTCTCCTTTGTTAATACAAAGCCAGTAAGAGAAAAATTTCTGAGTGTTTCTTGTTTCACTTTGTGCTCTCCTATTCCCTTGGGAAATTTAAGTAAGTAGTTTATATAAGCAAAATCTTTTGGTGGCTTCCCCCCTCTCCTTCCTGTTCCTGTCAACCAGGGGATGGAAGCAGCATTCCCTTGAGATCTCGGGTTCCAGAAAAATTGTTTGACATTACAGTACTTCCCTTCTAGCATGAATTAGAGTAGAAACAAGAAGCTGGAAACATGTGACCCATTTGCCACGCACTACAGCTCTGTCTGTTAATAGATGTGACCTTTGTGACTAATACAGCCCTCGGAGGTACTGGGAGGGTGCATTAAATCCCTCCCTCCAGCACAGTTGTCATCCTCATCATCTCATCACCCATCCAAGTGAGGAAGCTGCAGTTTGAAAGCCTGCCAATCCCTGCAAGACATGCAAAATGCTGGACTGGGTCCAGAAATCAGCCACAGGATGGGAGATTAGTGTCAGGAGGTGACAGCAGAGGTCAGGCCAGTGCTGTACTGTCCTCATGCCTGGAACTAGGTCCCCATGGGGGTGACAGCCCCACCAGCCCTTACTGTGCATTCAGCCTCCACCTGTGCATTCAGGCATCCCATGGCTGCATGACACTGGGCTGGCAGCTGCAATCCACCCTCCCAATGCTCTGCAGAGCCTCTTCCTGCCCTCTGCCCTCTGCCTGCCCTGGGCTCCAGCACAGACAGGATGGTTTCCTGTTTGCAGAGTGTGTGTGGATTGCAACATTAGGAGTGGCAACTCCCAGGGAAGAAAACTTGGTACAAACCATTGAAACCACTGCTGCTGGACCTGAGGCCAGGAACTTTCCTCCCTCAGGTCTCTGGCGTGAGTGATTCTGTTACAGACTGTCCTGCTGAATACCACAGACCCCCTACACCACCCCACTCAAACCACCACCAACACACCAAACATTCTCACCCATAATGTCCCACAGCAACCCTCCAGTCTCTCTCCCTGTGCCTCTTGCCCCTTCCCCAAAGACTGTGCTACCCCTGTCATGTCTCAAGTCACACCCTTCCCCTGTGACCCCAGCCCCAGCCCCCATCCTTGCCCCACTGCTTCCTCCCCTCATTCCCAGAGCTTCTCCCTGTCTGTCCTCCCCACTCTCTGTGGGGCCACATCCTGCATCCTTGGGGCAGTACATCCCTTGACATGGGAAGGGATGGGGACATGTCCCCAAACTCAGCCCCATGTCCAGCCCTGCACACCCTCCTGAGGAAGTGCTGAGCTCAACAGGTTGTGGCCACCCTTTAGATCATTTCTGTTTGCTGTGGCTGTGGGACCAGGCTGAGGATGCACCACAGAGCCCACTTAAACCAATGTCCCAGTGATCCCCAAAGACAGAAGAAACATTTGCAATTGTACAGGTATGGAAATATCAGCAGGCAAGGGAAACTCTTACCTTGGGTATCAAAGTGCATGGTCAGTTAATGTTTGCATCTCCATCAGGGAAACCTGCAGGCAATTAGTAAGCTGTAAATGCTGAATTTGGAACATGTTCTGGGAACTGCATGTGCAACTGGCAGAAGACACACAAGCCTGCACAAGGAAGTAGGGAGATAGAGCTGTACCCTTAGCCCTGAACTTCCAGATAACACTAACAAGAAAAACTTGGAGACAGAAGGAGAAATTCCTGCAGGAATGGTGTGCAGGTGGATGCTCCCTGCTGCAGCACCTGGGCCACTGGCCACACCCAGCAGAGGGGCAACACAGGGTTTAGTACCATTGCCAAAAGTAACAAAGTTGTGGTGGGGATGGACCCTACCATACTGGCAGTAAAATCTGACAGTTGTCCTGTTCACTCATCTGTTCCTCCTGCATTTCACTGACAGTGAATTCACTGCCCTTCACTGAATTGTTGTTGTTTTGCTGTTGATTTCCTCATTCCTTACTTACCATTGCAGACATTGTCCCCTTGTGACAACTCTCATGCAATTAGAATGACAAATCTACGGAAAACTGTAGGTGGAAGGCATACAAACCATATAGCTGTCAGACTCAAAAGTTAAAAGATATTTATAGAAGTCTGAGAAAAAAAAAAAAAGATTTTGTCTGAGGATCAGCTTTGTGCTTCTTTCCCGTGTGCATGAGAGGGGCGTTAGTTTTCCAGAGTTACTGGCTTTGGGTCTGCAAATGTAGCACCCCAAGGTTTCCTCTGTGTGTGTGGGCTCAGCTGGGCTCTCTCCATCCTCAACATGTGCCAGTGCTTCTGCTCTGCTGGCACAGGCTTACAGCAAACCTGTTCAGATGGTTGATCTGGCTGAAAAATACATACTGGGTTTGAAAAAAAAATAAACACCAAAAAACAGCCTTTTTCTGAGTTGCATCCTCTCATCTGATTCTGCACATGGAGAGCAGCTGCTTTAGCAGGAGAAGGTGCAGGAGCAGCAAAAAGTGAAGGCGAGGTGGTGGCAGTGGCCACACCACTGCCTTTTTCATTGTTGCTGGCGAAGCTGAAGCCACAGAGATAGAAAACAGAGGTGCCAGGCAGAGGTAGGAGTTTTCCCTCAGGCAGGGCTGTCTTTCCAAGAGCTGTGGTGCTGCCTTGTGGATTAGCTAGAGGAAGCTTTGCTTCACTGGAAATGTGACTAAGAGCCTCAGTCATCTCTGGTCATCTCTGAACTTTGTTCACCTCTGAACTTCATCCACCTCCATTTCTAAAGAAAATCTCAGGTCCTTGAGTACCACAGGAATTGTGCTGCTGCCTTCAGTGAGGGCTCATTGCAGCCTTGCTTCAGTCTCTCTGCACCACCAGCTTGTGCCACCACTTTGGGTGTATTAATACACACCACAGCTTTAGGTCACAAATCTACAAACTCCATCTGGAAATGCAATTTTCAGTCTAAAGTCAAGACATCGGCTCCTTTTTCTCCGAACAATTCTGTGCATAGCTTTTTGGTTTACAGTTTAAAACTCCAGGGGATAGAAAGCCAGGTCCCAAAAGTTTTCCTGAACCACAAACCCACATTTGCCTCATGGAACAAATGTTTAATGCTCTGGCACTGCAAAGACCTCAGCTCCCTCCTCCTGCCATTGTGCTGTCTCTGAGCTGTGCAGTGCTGGAGGTGCCCCTCTCACGGCAGGAGCTGCACAAGGCTGGGGCAGGGCTGACAAATCAGAGGCTCCATCAGAGGTTCCTACCTGGAGGCTTAGGGAGAGATTTCACTGCTCAGCCCAGCACAGGAGTGGAACCAAAGGATGAGCAAGGAGTGCCACTACAGTTAATGTTAATGATGTTTCATGTGCTACATTGGACTGTAGTCCCAGGAATGGGGAAGAGGTATCATGCAGTTCTCCTCATCCCAAAATAAATACAGCCATGGTTCAAAACAAACTTAGGGGAAAAGAGTATGTATTGACTGCCAGGAATAAACTTAATAAATGAACTATTAAAATATTTATTGTATGCAAAGGTCTTTGCCATCCTTGAGCCTTCAGGATAATTTTTGCGATTATTATTTTAAACACTAGAGATGAACAAAAATTTCTGGTTGGAGTAGTCTCTTTTTTTATTATCTTCAGCAGGCTGCATGACACCATGATAAAACAGGATGTCATCCTTGATGCTGAGCTCCTCCTTTTAGTGTCATCAGCAGTTCTCATTATTTGAACACACTGGAATGTTTTTTGTGATATACTCAAGGCCAAGGATTAGCTGGTGGAAATGATCTAGAAATGCTGAATTATTTTACTATCGAAAATCTTAAGAGTGAGGTTGCAGGAAGAGATACTGCTGGCATTATCACTTTTTTATTGCAAGTCCAAGTAGCATTAATTGAGGAATATATCTGTCAGAAATACCATTGTTATGAGATGCAATTTGCTCCTGTAACTCCATTTTTAAATACACACTAATATATTTGAGAGCCTATTTTTTTGAGTCTTCAAACAGATACATTGGAGGGTTGCATATTGCATGTGTGACTAATGTAAGATACTTAAAAGTTCCTGAAACTACATTCCTACATGATGGATGCTCACATCCCAGATCTGACTGGGGCCATTCCAGGCTCAGTGTTAGGATCAAACCATGCTGCATCACTTCTCCATATTTCCCACTGCTGCTGGGCCAGCAGCCACATTTTCACCAGCTTCTAATTCAGGGTTTAAGGGAACTCTGGTGTGACAGGCATGGCACTCTTTGCAAGATGTGTCTGGTCAACAGCTCAGAGTATCTGGGGTGGCTGTGGTGTGGGAGGTGTGACATTATGCAGATTGGATGGAATTGAGAGATAGGCACCTTCCAAACACCCATCCTGAGAGAAGAGACCACCAGGGTCTCTGATGAGGAGCACGGGGCAGGACACCGGGAAGAGCTGCAGCCACCCTTCTCACAGCCTTCATGTCAGACAGAAATCCAAGAACTGGGACAGCATTTTTGCTCTTGATTCTATAGTAGTTTAAAAATGTGAGGAAATGATGTCAAAACTCTGATGGCTGTGTGAATGGTCCTTCTGGAGGTGGTGGCTGGGAGTGCTTCGGGCTGGCACAGGGCTGCCCCAGCCATAACCCACACATGGAGGAACTGGTACGGTGCAGTCTCCTTCCCACCTCCCAGCTTCTCTGCCAGAACACAAAGGGTGATGCCTACAGCTTGTTCAGCATGTTTTGGAAATCTCAGAGGTAGGAAGTGCTGAGAGATGGGGCTGTGGGCACAGCTGGCATTTGAGGCAGCCAACCAGCATTTTCAGTTTGCCATTCATGCTAAGAGACATCCCATAGGAGTGTACAGGGTGTCTCACACTTGGATCTACACTTTCTGTGCAAGCACATTTCCACCAGCTCTCCAGACTTCATCACAGTTTCACAGTGTTTGCTGTTTCCCTTAAATCGAATTCACAGAACCATGTGGTGAATAAAAACTTCATATAAACATTCCCTGTTTGAAGTAACAAAGGTATAACAACTCACAGCTCCAACAGCTCCAAAAGGTTAACAATATCTTGGAAGTTATTTTCAGTGTTCATCAGCTGTGACAGATAATTATGGATTTGAAGAGATGTACAATTTGTTTATAAATACAACTTCAAAAACTTTCTATTGAGATGTCTTCGGCAAACTGCTCAGCTTCATTGTTAATTAAGAAATCACATTTACACATGCATTTAAAAGTGCCAAGAAATTACAGGAGTGCTGCCACTTCCACTTTAAATGTTAAATTTGATAATCTTCTGGCTGGGAAAGAAAGAGGAACCTTGAGGGCTCGGCAAACAAAATGAGCATAAATACTGTCACATTGTCTATGTTTTATCTCATGCTTTTGAAATTCCTGCCATGAATTTGTTGTCAGATGTATTTCTGACTGAGTGGGTCCAAGGACTGGTTTGTCAATCCTGACTGTGTGTCAGCTTTCTACTTAAAATATATAGCCCAATAGTAGTTGATTTAAGTTTTGGATATTGTAGTGTGCTGCTGACCAATACATATCTGATTAGAGAATCTAAGAGTATGCGGAGGACATCCAGTTTACACCTTCTCTTTCTTCTTTCTTTTTTAAGTAGAACAAGCTTTTCAAGATGTACATGGGGTTTTTCAGCACACACATGATGAGAAAGAGCTCCAGACCCAGTCTGCCAGCAGCACATCCCTCACTCAGCATCAATTCCCTCCCTGTGGCTTCAGGGCAGATTTTTTATTTTGAGGGAGCCCCATCCCAGGCAGGGAGTTGCTCATGTGGGTCAGCATCTTGGGAAGCTGCAGCTTAAGTCCTTTCAGGGGCTTCATAAACAAGCAATTGACATTGCTTTGTCATCATTATACCAGGGGGTCTGCTAGTTTACACCATATCAGGAATATATTTTGTGTTCACCAGGCAATGACTGATGGTGCTCCCCTTATCAAAATCCACATTTTGCACTGCAGGGTGAATTCCTTCCCGCATTCCTTCCAGCTCTGGTTTTTAGCCTTGTGCAGAAATGTGAGCTCCACCTTTCCATATGTACAAAAATTCAGATCCCACAATCACTCCTGTAACAGCTCCATTACAACTCTGTGCAGATGAGGTTGCACCCAGCAGCCTCACAGCAAACACAGCTTGTTAGAGCTCCCCCAGGACAGCCAGTCCCCTTGTGTCAGCTCTGCAAAAGGAACCTAACTTTGGGATGTTCAGCTGGAGTACTCTGCACACAGAAACCATTCAAATCCATGAACACACTGTGCCTGCCTGTTCTGGAAAGCTGGGAACGCCCTTTCCATGTATGCTGGAGCTAGAAACAGGGATGAAACCAGAACTGCACAACACAGTTTCCAATTCCATCAATTACATTTTTCTCTATTGCATACACAAGTTTTTATCTAAGCCCATCTTTCTTCTTCTTGATTCAAAGAACTTGTATATTCAGCCCTGTCCATGACCATGACTGAATATTCAGTCCTTTAGCATGCAGCCTGATTTGGGTTACTTTTAAGTTCAAGTGTATGTGAATTTGGAAATCTAGCTCAGATCCATATCTGGTTTGAAACACTCCTGACATGGACAGTAAAAAATATTTCAGTTCCTCTAATCTGTCTTCCAGAATAAATAATTATTCTGTGGGCCGATGTTCTTTTCCAGCTGTTATGCCCCAGTCACATTGAAGAGTCCTCCAGAGACCACCTCAAATAACACACAACTCCCTAAAAGGGAAAAAAACCTCCAGCAAGTGAAGTAGAGTGAGCCACAAAATTTCCATCTTGACTCCACCAACCTGCAGCACCCTTAGGGCAGCACGTGGCCACCTTGAGAGCAGCATGCACAGCCTTAGCTGTAACCTACTACTCCCTAGCACAGCTCACATCCCACAGACAGAGAACAAAGCTACATCCAGCTCAAACCAATGCAAGGGAGAAATTTGAATGTGGTTCTGTAAGGGCAAATTTGCAGAGCAGGGGACTAAAGAGGGCAGCTCAGCTGCTGGGTGCTGACCTTCTTTGCTTCATGGTGTTGCTCCACCTGGTTGATAAGGATCATATTAGTCTCAATTAAGCAATATGCTTTTTTTCCCCCTAGTTCTAGGGCCAAAGTCCTGGACACCAGCAAAAGAAACTACTCAAGGGTTTAGGAAGAATTTGTGTCTGTATCTTACAGAACAATTTAACACCAAAGGGCTGAGAGGCCATCCAGCCCTGAAAGCTCCATAAATTCAGCAGGTTCCCAGACAATTTTCTTTCCTGCCTGCCCTGCTAAACTCAGCAGAGTGCCACAGCCCATAATTACAGTGGACAGGTGTCTGGGGGTCAAACAGTGGAGAAAGCCCAGCACAGCAGAGCCTGGGCTATTGGTATGACCTGTGTGTGTGGTTAAAGGCCACTCAACAGAGGATGTGCACAGACAGCACAGATGTGCTTCTTTTTAACATATCCAAATTCTATAGAGTTTAACATCATAATAATCATAATTTAATAATATGCTGCGGCTAGTTTTTAACCGGTGGGTTTGTTCCTAAGCTTTAAAAGAAAAAAAAATCATCCCAAAGTCCCACAAATATCATCATGTTGTTGGTACCAGAGCATCAGGGACAGCATCCATAGGCAGTGCTTGCTGTCCACAGGAGCCATCTGAACCCTTTAAAGCTTATGTGGTTCTGTTGGGGTTTTTCTCATTCAGTGTTTCAGGGGTACAAATATTTTGACTTATTTCACCAAGCTTTCACTTCAGACCTCTCTCCTTCCAGCTCTTTCCTCTCTTCTGTTCCTTCCACACCACCTGTTTCTTTTCCCAGCTTGCTCCTCCTCTAGGCAATTCTGTGTGTTTAAAATAAATCTCCAGGACAAATCTAGGGTTTTACCTGGACCAAATGTATTAAAATAGACATTTGTCATGATTAAGTCCTGTGTATTGGTATATGGTAAACAAAGTGATACTTACCCATCTGTAGCTGGGTAATATTGTATTTGCTCCAGTTAAATCCATATTATCATTTGCTCCGTTACCCTTAGTTTTGCAAGGTAATGCTATCTCAGGGAAAAACTGCAGCCAGCTGTGGCATTGGAAAGCTGTTATCTCCCAGCCTTGAACTTGGACACTTTGTATTTGGCATCTGTCCACACTCATAAGCTACATCCTAGTGCAATTTTCTCACTCTCCACACCAGTTCAGCTTCTAAAATGATTTAATAACACCTCAGTGTGAACAGTTATAAACCAAGTTCAAGGCTGGTATTGAGTCTGCTTTATATGAGAGGGTATGAACCAAAGCCAATGTGCTTCCTTATGAGAAAATTTTGTTGGTTTATACAATCAATTTATAAACTCAGGTTGTGTAATGGGTTGCATTCTGTAGAAATGCAGTCCTCACACTGGAGAGGAAGAAATGTCACGTTTCAGGGAAGGATCAGCTGCTGGTCAGACCCAGCCTTGCAAATGCAAGCAATCCTTAGCTGTGTGTCCATGCTCCAGCCTGGCTGGCAGCTGCTGAGGGGCTTCACCCTCCAATTTCTTCATGGCAAGGTCACACATGTGTCTGTTGAGCCACGACTCAACTGAAGCCTTCTAAAACCCCCATCAGGGAAGCAATGCCCTGGGTAGATTGGGAAGGTTCTTCTGGTCTGTGCTTCAGTGGCTGCCAGGCCCTTCCATTGGGCTTCCACCTTGCTGCTGTGGCCCAGTGGCAAAGGACACAGCAGAGTGAACCAGAACCACTGTGTGTGAGGAAGTCTGGTCCTCCATGGCTGGAAGGAGCCATTCCAGAGCCCCAGCTGCACCACCCTGCACCCAGGCTTGTGCCTTGCTCCTCTTAGTCCTGATGCTCCTTAGAGCTTAAAAGCAGGGTGCCACAGGCTTGAAGAAAATCCATGGGCAGCCTGCAGAAGCACATTCCTGCTTCCCCTCAGAGCTGCTTCATAGATTCACCACCCATCTGCATGTTAAGTTTTTGGCTAGTTTTGCTTCTCCCTCCCTGTGAAATGTCATCACTTTGTTTAATGACAAAAGTCAACCACTATATTCAAGAGATGAATTATCCTACTGCTGCAAGAATGTTTGACATTTAGTAGCTTGGAAAATATTTATGACCAAAGTAGCTGTTATTCTGAAATACAACGTTATTTGTAGAAATTCCCCTCTAGGGAAAGAATAATCAATGACACATAGAAGGTGCTAAAGCCCCACCAAAATAGCACCTTAACTGTTTCTTAAAATGGTGACTTGTACACAAACGATGAAAAACAACTCAGAAACTTAACCAGTTTAGTCCTGGAGCAATGTAAGCCTTTAAAGACGGATTTACAGTGCACTGAAAATCTGATTATGTATACTATCATAAATGGATTCAGTGTGTTAGAGGCTGACACTAAATCTTCATCTGTTTACTGGAAAAAAAGGCAGTAGGGAGCTACACATTAAAATGAAGATTGATTTCAGAGAGCGTAGCAGGAATGAAATATGCTGACATAATGAGTAAGCAGAAAGAAAGAAAGAAAGAAAGCATAAAATTAACAATCGTCAGCTCTTGCTCCAGGATTAGAACTATAAACTAGAGAATGACATTTATTGTAATGGTAGTCCTTGAGATGAACTGCAAAAGTTTTGATAGAACTTGCTAAAACTTTCCAGGTACCTGGTTCAAAATCTGTGCTGCGATTATACCTGGTCATTAAAACTAATGGAGACATTCCTGAAAAATTCTATGCACAAGCTCCTGCCCTTCCTGTCAGGAGGCAGTCCTGGAGGGTGTAACTTCACATGTCAGAAATAAAGATCTGGGGGTCTTCTGCACCACTCTGCTCTCACCTGGCACCTTGGTGTTTTTCACCCACAGCCTCAGCTAGCCAAAGTACTTTGTCAGTCCCATCACATTATAAAATATCATTTTGATGCTGTTGAACAGTGCATCATTAGCAGGCAGGGCTGCAGCTCTTCCAAGGTGCAGCGGAGTCAGGAGCAGGGAGGGAAACCCTGGCCCTGGGCAGCAGCTGGAGCTGGGAACTTCTACCATCCTTGGGAGGCAAACTGCAGTTCATGGATATCCTACTGTCTGAGACTGTGCCAAAGAGTGAGGGACACAGAAGAAAGGTTTTCTTGCAGAGTATGTATTTCTTCCAGAAGGTCAATAACCATGTCAAAAAGGTTGGATGATGGAACACCTTGTTCTGGATGTGGCTTTTGAAGGCCTAGAAGGAATAAAGCCTACACAAATATGCTTATGAAATGGCACACAAAAAAATCATCACAAGTATCTTATGGTGTAGACATGTGTTTTCATGCCCTCTTGCTCAAAACCAGCATGGCCATAAGTTGGTGGTGTGGCATGGTCCAGAAGTAGAGGCCACTGAGTCTGGGTCTAGCTGTTCTCAGCACAGCAGCATCCACTGGGGTACTTGGTTTCAGAAATCACATCACATGAGGGTTTTTGGGTGTTCCTCAGTAAATATATCCACTGTTTGGTTTGTTCCAAGGCTTCACACCAAAGTTACTGTGAGTGCTGGGGACCTTGTAATCTCTTCTACTGCACTTTTATAAGAGTATTTAAAGTGCCATGATCCTGCTTTGAATTTATTTTCACTGAAATTGATTGCAGTCCTGAAAAGGCTTATACATGATTTGATAAATGTTTTTGTTAAAATGTTATAGCTTTTTATTTGTTGCTAGGCTCTTCTTTTCCTCTCTCTTCCTCCCAAAAGAATTGTTCAACAAAAGCACTTAATGATACAGTTATATTTAAAAAGTAGCCAGTGGCGTTAGAGCTGGGATTAGATACTGTCCTTTTGCTGGATGTATACATCAAAATAAATAAAGAGGAAAAGAAAAACAACCAGGGAAACCATCCAATGGAGCATTTCAGCATCTCCTGAAAAGAACATATTATGCTGCTTCTTTTGAAACTAGGCCTCTAAATTTATAGCTTGGCAAATTAGCAAATTTTTTTTAAGACCAAATCAGGGCTGGTGGGCCAAAATGACTTCAGGCTGAAGAGTGTCCAGCTTATTCTGATACAAGTTCAAAATTTTGATTGCATATTACTTTAGACTAGAAGCCTGGTGAGTTGAGGGTGGGGCAGAGGGAAAGGCTGCCTAGGGAATTTGGTCTCAATAGATGAGGAGCTCTTTCATGTGGGCATAAAAGAATTTCATTTGTCCTGTATTTGTTGTGCCAGTTAATCCAGTGGATCCACTCAAATATCACAACAAAAAAATAATAAAAGAAAGAGCAATAAGTCATGTAGAGAGGGGTGGGAGACTATGTCTGGATAAGAGAGCAGATTATTTTATCAGATCTCAAAATGCAAATTTGTGACTCACCTGGAGCAGGATGCATCACCCATCACTGCAGCCATCAGTGCTAGACCATGTCTTGCAGGCTGTCTCAGGAGTCAGGAAGGGAACCCACACTTTGTAAAAGGAATCACCTCATGCTAATGCTGATATTTAATCTAGTGAAGGTGAATCAGGCCTGATTTCCCTCCAGTGACTAAAGGTGAGCCCAGAGCCAGCTCTGACACAGATGGGTATTCGTTGGCATCTGCAGTGATGTGAGATCCTAGGACTGAGCCACTTAATCTGCCTTAAAATGTAATCATGGAATTGATTGTCCCAGATTTTCCTGGACATACAGAGCAAAATTCAAAGAGGAAGGAAACAAGGAGGAATTAGTGTGACCCTGTACCCCAGAGATGAGTCACTCTGATCTCCTCTGAGAGGCAGGAGACAGGCAGATGGATAGCTCACATCACTGTCAGCACAAAGACACATCCATTACCTGCAGTGACAAAGTCATGAAACCTCCATTTCTGCTGTAGGTGTATAATTATAGTATGAGAAAAATCTGAGTCACAGGTGTAATTCTGCCTCTCTTCAAGTATGTGATGAATAAGGTGTTAATCAGTTGAAGGACTGGAAAATACTGATCACTGTTCAGTACTGGTGAATCAGAACAGGACGTTCCTTGCATGTGGCATATAGAGAATATGTGGTTTGAAGAGGGGCAGCACTTTAGTGCTGGGTCTTTAACAGTGTTTTTTGCTGGAAGACAAGTGTGTCTCTCATTACATACCTACATTTTAAAACTGGATTCTTCCAGGCAGTGTCTATAGTTATAGGTTTTCTTCTTCTAAATGTTTATCAAAATATCTCAGGTTAAGGAAGAATACATATATAATACCTGCACAACCTTTCCCAGTCATATATATTACTTAGTGTACAAGTAGAGTGCAATTGTAATAGAGTAACTCTAATGTCTACATAAATCCAACTTAGAAATAAACTGCTACTTAAAGATACTTTAAGGGAGATATTTAATTTTATTTCTTACTCCATTGTAATTAGTGGAAAAGCACAGGGTTGTTAATGGAAAGAAGCAGGGTTGTTTAGATACCTTATTTAAATATTTCTGTCTCCTCATACTGTGTTGTGATTTGGCTGCAACCCTTTTGGTGCTCGATGCTGTTGTGCAGGAACTGATATTCTGCCAGTCAAGAGCCAGGAGCAGTCAAATGCCCCTTTATTTGGGAAGGGCTCATCAGAACAGGTTACTGCTGAAGCACGGATCAGTCAGTGCCAGGTAGAATTTGCACCATCAGGCCACCTCATTTCTGAGGAAGAGGGCTGCAGTGAGGACCACCCAGGCACTGGTGACATCCTCTCTGCATCTTCAGCAAGTGCTGGAAAACCCACAGCTAGGAGCAGGAAAAGCCACACTAACAGGCAGGGCTGGACCAAAAGGTAGAAAGAAATTAAATTGTTTCAGTGTGACTTATTCTTGGCCAGCCCCTGTGGGCTGCTACTTTGTATCTGAGTTTCTTCTCCCCTGTCACAGTCCAACAGGCAATTTTTTATTCAGCCTTTTAATGGTTTTGATCTGACCCATACCAGGTCTTTCAATGTTTATCTCTTTTCCAATCTTCTGCAGCTTCATGGACCCTCCAAGGTATCATCAGCTCCCCACTGGAGCCTTGGGATGCTGAGACAGTCTGGGTGATGGATACGAGGAACCACTCAGGTCTGTGAGACCACAGAGCAGAGTTGGTCCAAGGCTTTTGCCAACCTAGCTTGGATCCAGTCAGACTTAGTAGGAACTCACATTAGGTGGGGCTTTTCAGATGGACCTAACAAGTTAGAAATGACGGAAACCCCCTCCTTTAGGCTGTGCCTGAGCCTGTGATGAATTGTGAGGAGTCTCCAGGAGCTCAGCAGGGAGTATGATACAGGTACAGGTGTACAGTCAGCCCACATCCAGATGGGTTTTCAGAGAGAAAGACCTAGCTTTGCCCTGAGTGGAAGTAGTTGGACTGTTTCCAGACCCAACCTGACTCTGGAATATGCAATGCTTTATACATGTGGGGCTGGTGCTAATGAGCTGTGTCAGACACTAGCTAGCTCTTTATCTGTGGCACAGATGATCCACAAACTCTGTAATTCAACCACAGATGCCTGAGAGCTATTGTACTGTATTGCAAATACCTTCATGATGGCTTCAGCCATGTCCCTAAATACTGTGGAGTGATTTTCATTAGACCAAATCAAGCTGAAAAAATCTAATTGAAGGAGCATTCTCTAATCTCTTCCTTCTCTTCTAGTTTCAGTTCTCCCCCTTTCAACAGTGCTGTTAATGGCATTAAACATCTGATAGCTGTTAATCTTTTTAGTGAAGGTGAATGCAAAAAAAAAGTCTGTTAAGTACCTGAGTGATCATGGAAGTCCTGATAGAATAGGGAGTCACTTCCAAAGGGGCGGTTGCATTGGCCAAATCTACCAGAGTTATACAGACTGATGTTTACCCTGAAAACCTCCTGCCTTCTGAATGATTCCTTCTTGGAAAGAGGAAGCTTAAACACTGCTTTGCCAAAGCAGTCCAGGAGCATGGGGCACAAACCATCACTGAAGTCTGAGAAGGAAGGAAGGTGCAAAGAAAACAAGCAATGGAACAGCAGTGAAAGCCTGAGTTCACTATCTGCTCAGATTATGCTTTCACCCACAGGTGGAGCAGAAAGCAAAAGCAGCAGACATTAGAAAGTGAGAGCAACTGTAAACTCCACGCAAGCTCAATATTTGGTACCTTCCCTGCCCCCATTCTCTGTCTCTTGTGTCCTGTCTGCTGGTCTTCAGCCAGTTCAGCTGTGACAGCACAACAGTTTACAGGACTCTATTCTGAACTGATACAATTTTAAAAAAAAAGCCTGCCAAGAAATGTCAGTTGTGTGATGGAAGTGAGTTATTGTGAGAATAACTGAAGTGAGCATTGCCCCTGAACATGTGGTGTTAAGAAACCACAGCCTGGCTCCATGGCCAGCCTGCTCCACATTGTTCAGATTTACAAAAGGAGCTGTCGTTAGAAGCAGGGAATCATCTTTCCTGGGATTTGTTTTTTTTTAAATTGTTTGGTTTTAAATAACTAAGCACTAATGTCTTCCATCACAACAAGTATTGTGGCTATCTTATTCAGTGTTTATATTTGCCACCTACTGTCATAAAAATGAATTCAAAGATGGAAAAGGGCTGAGAGATAAAAGTACATACATATTATGAGTTACAGAGTGTAGAATAATAAGGAAGGAAATTACAGGAAAACAAAGCTTTATAAACCAAGCAAAGTCATATGAAAAGCTATACTTCAAAAAAAAATTTTTAAAATAAGTTTCTCTTTGGCAAAATGCAAGGCTGTACTCCAGAGGAAGTGAGTGCCCACTCATGCACATGGGCTGTGACTCCTGCCAGCAAGGCTTTCAGGGCAAAGTACACATCTTACGTGTCCTCATGCTCCCAATCAGGAGCCTAAAAAGTGGTGTTGCTCCTATTCATTCTGAGATTTTTCTTTCTGTCTATAGCAGTGGTTGAAATTCTCAGGCTACCTCAATATCACCACATTTAACAGTACCAGGAACATCCTTCAGCACTCCCTGTCCTCCACACCACAATTTTTAGCACAGATCTTGACACATTTTGATCAGGGCCAGGTAGCTCTATCCCAACCAGCCTTGGTAGAATTCAGTAACACCAAGGGCCAGGGACTGCTCCCAGAACCAGTTTCCATGTGGCCACCCTGTTTTGGAGGGTAAGACAGTTCAGTGTTACAGATCCAGGCAGCTTCTTGCCAGTTGGCCTCGGCACCAGTGAATGGCCCCAGGCATATTTAATTTTATAGTATAGACACAGCTTCAATTCCTTTGTGATGTGGTTTCTCTCTCACTCAGTTGTGTTTTAAAACCTTCTGCTAACATTTTTCTTGTTAGCTGATAGGTATTTTAGACAGCAATTTAAGGACTTAGTAGAATTCCTTGTTTTATTTTCCTAGAATGTGTCCGCAGTAAATCTCCAGGTACCCTGAGGCTTTAGAGCCACCTCCTGCAGAGCTGGAATAGCTGCTAGCAACGGGCACTCATGCTGAGTATTTTGGTGATGGGAGAGACAAATCCTCTTTATTTTTTCAGCTTGCAAGTGCTTGCAAATACTCTTTCTTTTCTTGTACTAAAAGTCCAGAGACCTATCTGAAATGGTACTTTGAGGAAGAAACCAAGCACTTCTTGGCAGCTCAAAGCACAGGGGCAAACCGTAATCTTAATTTGCTAATACTGTTCTGTTTTGTTTGCTAATACTGTTCTGTTCTGTTTTGGAGTTGTCCTTATGAAACTATCATTTGGAGAGGAGAAGCAGCAGTCAGCCCCTAGTGCCCTGCAATTTCTGTGCTTATGGGCTCTGCCTGCATTTTCCCCTCCATGTGTGTACAGCACAGCCAGACCCGCTGTACACTGGAGAGCCAGGCGAGTACTCGTGCCCAATTTAACATGCAGCTCATGTGCCTTTAAATAGCAGCCAGAGCCGAGCCAAGCCATCCACTGCAGCAATTTGTGGACATATGTGCAGATCCCCCCTCCTCCCCTGAGCCCTCCCAGCGTGGAGCCGGAGCGCACACGAGCTGTGCGCAGGGCCGGGGATTGGTGCTGCTGCCTGTCACTTCACTGTCACCCCACTGACGTCCCCTCCACGCTGGTGACTTGATCCCGTTCCTAGCCAATGCAATTGTAACATGGAGAATCAACAACAGTTAACAATTTAGGTTAAATGTAATTTAATGCCCCTAGATTGCTGCACTTAGATGAGATTTTGCTTCACTTGAACCATGCAGAGAATGTGAAGAGCCAGTATGCTTCTGCTAAAGTAATTCTGGACAAAGGAAAGATTGACACTGCCTTCTTCAGACTCTATTAAATGCTTGAGCGACTTTGGCATGAGTTTCTAATCTGTCATTGGTCTTGGAATTCCACATGTAAGAATGGGACCTGTCTGAGAGCAGAGGTTACAAATCCATCCTTCTTTGGGGGAGGGTGTCCATATATACAGATATATTCTCCTTAAAGTAGTAGAGCTCAAAATCCGTGATCATCTCTAATGGTTTGCTTAGTCCCTTGAAGATTGTATGCCTAATATTTCACTTGCAGTGTCATTGTATCTATAAACTGTGGAAGATAGTGTGAAATGTTGCTATTACACGGTCTGAAAAATAGTCACACGAGCCTAGAAACTCAAAGAGCCCATCACAGAGTGCTCTTGTGCTACTGGGATGGCTGCCAAGCAAGGCATGCAGATTGCTGTCGCTGAGGTTTTGAATGATGAGAAAATGACTGGGGCTGCTCAGTAGAGCAGACGCTCCCCAGAGCACGCAGAGAGGTCAGTCAGCATGGCTCTGCCTTTGGGAGCCAGTTTCTCCATGGATGGTGCCAGATCCTGGTCCCAGAACTCAGGGCCAGGTCCCAAACATGCATTTTAATAGAGGTTTCCAGCTCTCTATATCAGTCCAAGAGAAGGCTTCCTGACCAGGGACTGCAGCTTTAGAGCTTGTTTGCCTTCCCTGCAGATGCAGAACAGCCATCATTCTTGCAGCCTTCCAGGCTTCCTCTGCCTGACTAGGAAGGCAAATATTTGTAAAGTGAAATTGCCAGCTACCCTCTAATTCCTAAGAAACTCAGCAAAAAATAGCCTCGGCAACCTTTTGTGATTTGGTGACAATGAGCCTTTTGTTAATCTTTAGGATTGAAAGAAAAAGGTTATCATCTGACATGCTCATGTATTTTGATTAAGTTATTTATGAACTTGACTTTGTCAGGATCTATTAACTCATACCTCTGTGCTTCTGAGCAGCTGCTTTGATGACAGCATTTGGATTTACTGGCAGAATCTTGGTGGCCTGTTGGTTCACAGCATGTAACAAATGGAGAAGCCTCTACATTCTGTACCTTAGTGTCAAAAAAGTCAATGCTTACCATGGTGTCAGTGACTTGTGTAGCTATCCAAGGGCTCAGGAGTAGGTGCATACTGTTTGTAAAGCACTTGGCTCTTGGGTGGCAGGGGACAACAGATTTCCAGGAGCCTGTTGCAAGGGCAGCAGCTCTCCACCACGCTCTCCAAGAGGCTTCAAGCCCATTTTCATTTGCACCAGCTGGGATCATTACAGTAATTTTCTTGATTGTGTCCTAAGAGAAATCCCAATCCTAGCATGGAGGTTTTTAGCAAATTGCAGATGACAGTGTAAGGATCAGCACCTGCAGCTGACAATCACAAAAAAGGGGTTCTGGCTATAAGTAATAAGTCATGAACTAATCTCACAAAGAAGAAAGCCATCATCATCCTGTGACTTGTAAAGATCAGTTTACACAGAGTGCTTCCTAGCCTACCCAAGCTTTTTTAATTGTTTAGCATTTATAGTCTTCCAAAAGTGCCACAGAAACTTCTCCAGCACTGTCAATAGTTTTCGTAGTTCATATAGTTCAATACATATTAACACTAATCAGTTGGGTTGTGGTGTTTTAATGTTAGTAAAACCAGAAATGAACATTCAATTAATACCACTTGTTTTATTCACAAATGTATAAGATTGCATATACGACATTGCTTGAGTGAAGATCTTGAGTTCATATTTTACATGTAAAACAGACAGGTATTTCTGATGGTAGTTCACAAGCAAGAAAGCAAGACAAAAATGACCTTTGAACAAGAGCCTTCTATGTGGCTCTCTGGCAGAACGAGAGTAGAAGCATTTTGTACAATTGGAGCCTTTTATATTCAGATCCATCTCTTTACTCTTAACTGCAGGATTTGTAGTGTAGTGACAGATTTAGCAATATGTTCACAGGCTATGGAAATGGGTGCTTTTCTGGTTAGAAGTGGCCGCCCAGAGTCAATGGCTCAGTCATGCAATGGGAAGCATCATGACACGGTTCCCAACTTCTTCTCATCAGATGAGTTTTTATCTGGAAGGGTTTGGAATCCTTTTTCAATGGGCTAGACCTAGAGACCCATGAGAAGCACATCCATGCCCATAGCTGAGGATGTGAAGAACTTTCCAAAGAAAGGAAGCAGTAGTGAATCGCTGCAAGCACAAAAACACAGAGGGCATACAGGTTATTCCAGCATGGATTGTGGATTACTTCTGTTGTACACTAAATAGACCCCCCAGCTGACACAAGACTGAACCTGGCACTGTAAGGAAGAGAAAAGATCTGGATAATCACACGGATTACATAGGGTGAACTGGAGGCTTCCAGCAACCAGCAACAGTTACAAAGACTGTCAGCATGGATAGGAAGTGTACATCCACTCAAAGTGATACAAGGCATGAAACTACAGCAGAGAATAGGGTCTAAAATTCACCTCAAAGGAAAGCAGGAATTCCACCATGACAGAATTGCATAAGAAAACAACTGGAGATAAATAATGTTGCTGCCCATTATGGGGCTTTTTACAATTATCTTGAACACAAACCACTAACTAGAGCTGGCTGGTTTCCTTCCCAGTATTTTGTTCACTGACCACACCTTTATACTACATAATACCAATGAACAAAAAATCAGTAGCAAGTAGTACTCTTATACTTCAGTGACTGTAGGAAAGCATTTGACACCAATGCTGTTGTAGCAAGACACCGAAAATTTACGGATTTGTTTGCAAAACTGTTTATATTTTCCAAAACCTTTCTCAGTACACAGGTAATTAAATCATTGCTTTGGTGTCACTGCAGGCATGGGTGAAGGGACATCATCTCCCTGCAATGTCTCGTAGTGCTGTGTAACAAATATCTGCACAGAGACTGGAGTCCCAGGGGTGTGCAGAGGTCTTGGTTTGCTGAGGATATCTATTCATCACCAGATGAGATGCAACAAAAGACAAACAGCTTAGTCAGAACAGCAAAACAAAAAGGTCTTATAATCAACAGGTCAGAAAACAAAGGCTATGAAAATAAATATGACCTTATGTGGCAGCACTGTTACGGAAGGAGTAACTGCAAGCATTGTTGTCACATTTATTTACCCAGGCAGTGTATCTCACAGCCCTTGTGACTCTGTCTGTGGTGCAGGGCTCAGATGAGCAAGGGGAAGAGTCCTGGTGAGAATACAGTCTCACATGAATAATGTTTTCACTAAACTGTAGATGAGGGAGAAGCAAAAGGTTCTGCAAGCACTGTTTGAAAAACTTCCAGTTGGAGATGCATATCAGATGTTCATAATAAAGGCATGGGATAAAGAACAATGACAATTTGAGGTGCTTGCAATCACCAGTAGATGGCCAAAAGTAGAGACAAAGAAGGTAGAATCTGCTGGCTGTATCCTGACTGTACCGAACAATAGACTCAGTGATCTGGGGGGCAGAGGAGACGATGCTGACTTGAGGAATGCCTGCAGGGTGAGAAAGGCTGGAGAAGTGACCTTGAAGATTAACAGATGGATGAAATTAAAAGTATTGCTCTATAATAGGATTACTTAGGGGCAACTGACATCTGTGAGGGTTGGATTTCTTTGGAGCATCCTTCAGTATGCAGAAGTTTTCTTCATATAGAGACCAAGCATACAGTCTTCCTGCATTGCCAAGACAATTGTTATTTTCACAGCAGTGCCTACTGTAGTCAGCCTGGAGTTTGCTGTCATGACCAGTTTTCCTACTTTACACACTACAAGCCTGTAAACCTGCCAGTGGTTGCTCTGGATATTTCATTTCCAGCACAACCACGTGTGGTGGTGGGCTGACCATGGCTGGACGCCAGGTGCCCCTCAAGCCATTTATTCTCCCCCTCAGATGAGCAGGGCAGAAAAGATATAATGAAAGGTTTGTGGGTTGAGATAAGGACAGGGAGAAATCAGTCACCAGTTACTGTCACAGTCAAAACAGACTCGATTTGGGAAATTATTACCAATCAGAGTAAGAAGATGAGAAATAAAACCAGATCTTAAAACACCTTTCCCCGCCATCCCTTCCTTCTTCCTGGGCCTAACTTCTTTCTCAATTCCTCTACCTCCTCCTGCCCCCAGCAGTGCAGGGACAGGGAAATGGGGGTTGTAGCCAGTACATCACATGTTCTCTCTGCTTTCCTCCTTGTGCTGTTCCCCTGCTCCAGTGTGGGGTCCATCACAGGTGACAATGAGACCCAGTCCCCCAGCACAGGGCTTCCCATCAGCTGCAGCTCCTCACGAGTGCTCCTGCACCGCATCCCATATGGGTCGCTCCATGGGATGCAGTCCTGCAGGAACAGACTGCTCCAGCAGTTTATATTTTTGCAACAGAAGAGTTTATTTCTCAGACATTTCAAGGAGCTCAGGTCTCTTAGTACTATAACCCAATGGAACCTATTTCCAACCAACAACAAAGCTTTTTCTTAACTCATCAAATGTTTACACTGAACTATGTTAAAAGAGTGTTCATCATACAGGAATACAATTACAGGCCAGTAATAGGGATACAGTCATAGGACAGTAATAATTATGCCAAGAAGTTTTGCAAGTTCCAGCATGACTGTTTACATACCTATTTTTAAAAACAAATACCTACTGAAGGTGTGTACATGCTGAGGTATTTATTCCTTCTTCTCCTAAGGAATATCAGTATATGCTTTTCTATAGGTATCTTGGTCTCCTTTTTGCACTCACACAGGAATTCAGCTTTGTACACTTCATTTTGGACTACAGTCTCATCCTCATTTACTTTTAGAGACTTCTGCATTGCAATTTGCATATATAATGTACAGTTAATTACTGTTTAAATTAAGCACACAAAAATCAAGATGTGATGATCTGTATTATCAAATCAGGTATAAGATTAACAGCTATTATAAAATAAATAGAATATGTAGATAACTCTTACCATTTCAGTGGCTCATTTATAGAATCATTAATTTTCTGGGATGTAATGAACATACACTGGAATGGAGAACAAGTTGCTCATACTAAAAATTCAGTCCCATTCTTTGTCTTCTTTTCCATCAGGCTGCTGCAATGCCTAAGCACACCAGAAATTTCCCATGGTTTCTGACAATCTGATATTTTATACCTTGAATTTTGTCATTTTTTTGCTCACCAAAATACAATTTTTGTAACAATTTTTCCTATAAAAAAAAGGATAATCATACAAAAAATTTAATTTTATTAACAATTTATATATTGCTATGGTGTCTGTCTCTCTTTTCTATCTCTGAAGCCAAATAACAGCAGAACTAATAAGGTTGTTGTCATATCCCATCCCCAGCAGGACTGCAGAAGTCTGTGGTCAGCCCTTTTACATAAATACTCCTCAGGCTGCTGTTCAGACCACCCTCTGGGGAAACAGGGTTCAGGTCCCACGTGAAGAAATGGGAATTATATGTAAGATTTCTACTGCCTAGATAGTACTGAGCATAGGGTGTTATATAAATTGTGGATATCTTCTCTCCAATAAAGAGCCAAAACTACTTGGTACACTTTTCTCATATACACAAATTGTTTATGAATAACTAAAACAAGATTTAGGGGCAAATTCACTATTTGCAGTAAAGAAAGAAAATTGCAATTTACAAGCTGCAGCTGTAATTGTCTTGTGTTTTGTATGCCATGCTTAGTGATGCATCTGAGAGGAAGTGAAGATGTTTTCTAAGAACAAAGTTAATTATTCAGTAGCAGTTCTTAAAGTGATCAAACAGAAAGGTGTAAGAGAGTTTGAAGTTTTTTTAACACGAAAGCTCTGTTCTTTGAGGCATTGATCAAAGTAAAAAGAGAAACAAATTAATTAGTCATTGGTTTCAATACTATGCATAGGCTTTTGTTGAAACAAAATGGAATATTTTCCCAAGCAACAGTAGTGCCCACCAAAACAAATTATTTTATTAAAAACAACCTCCTCATTGCTTCTTTTAGTATTCAGTTTTTTTAACTTTGGGAAAGTCCTTAAGTGAATTACCAGTTTTTTAATTTTGGGAAGATAAAAACCAAGTAGTATCTGAGTGGTTCTTTTATTTGAATGAAATAAGCATAGCTGTGAGAATGAAGAAAAAAATAAATGAAATAAGAAAAGAAAGACAAAAGCAGGAAGAGAGGAAAGGATTTTAGTGCTATTAATATTATGTGTTTACTTTGTGTCCATGTTGAAGAGCACACACCATGAAGCAATATCCCATTTTATGAGGCACTGTGCAATCACAAAAGAAAAGGACAGGGTGTGCTCCAAGTAGTGCACTGTTTAAATATAGCAGTGCAGAGAACAGGCAAGAATTGAGTAATGGGGGAGGACAAGGACAAGCAGTCCTGCACACCTGATGTGGCTGTACCAAAGGACACTCCAGACAGACTCATCCAAGGGGGTTTGGGAGCTCCCCTTGGCAGTGCTGGCCATGAGCTCACACTCTGTAGTTTGTGCTGGAAGATGTGACAGGAGGATGGAGGATGGGGGATGGTGAAGATCTTTCAGACCAGAAGGGACATGATAAGAAGTGCTGGTTTTGAGGAAGGGCTTATGAGAGAAGATAAGGTTTATGAAACAGAAAAGAAGGGGACAATGGAGAGGTCCTACAAACACAGCTGTGAACATTGGAAATTATTTCTTTGCTCCTGAATGATGAATGGAGGACTCTCTCAGATCAGATATAACTTCCTCAGGTGAATGAATCCATTTTCTTAGGGAGAGCAAACAACAAGCTTGACATGAAGTTGAAAATTTATCGAAAGGAAGAAAATGGCACAAGAACAACTGTGCATTTTGCTTTCTTCCCAAAATATTTGGTGTCTTTCATTCAGGGTAAAACTTGACATTTCTCACCAGTTTTGGAATTACCATTGGAATTACCATTCCAATTACCATGTATGAACTTGTTACACATGCAAAGGTAAAACTAAAACCAAAATATGGGTCTAACACTGTGCATCTCCATTTTCCATCCAAACAGAAGGAAGGTGTTTGCAGGATGTGGTGGCCTCTGGAGCAGTGTGGGGTGGCCCCCATTTGGGATCCCCCTCATACCCCACACTGCTCACAGGTCCAGCTCACATGCAAGGGCAGTAGATGTTCTTAGAGGATTGCCAAAATGAGCACCTTGAAGCTGAAGGCAGGATCTGGCCTGCAGGCTATGTGTTGGGCCTGATTACATATTCAGAAGTCCTATTTGTGGTGTATTTCCTCATTAGATCCAGAAGCTATTTAGAAAAATTATCTTTACTCTTGTTAGCTTTCTGGAAACTCAGAGGGTGAAAATTTAGGTGATGTGTCCATGTCCACATGGGAATTGCTAGAAAAGCTGATAAACAGCTCAATGCTCCCTTGCACACAGTCCCACTTCTAAAAAATGTCCACAGCAGGAATTGGCAGAGCAGCTCTGCCCTGTCTTGACTTCAGGTTAGATTTGTATCACCATTGTTATGCCAAAAAAAATTGGTGTCTTCAAAGGCATTGTTTGAAAGGAACATGAAGCAGATGCCTTGTACATAAAAAAGGTCTAAATAAATAAAATCATTCAACTGTTTATTATGTCTGCTCATCTCCCTTCAGCTGTGATGGAAAGAAGACCTCAGCTGGTAACTGCTAAGAGTCCAAGAGAAGATGAAAGGGGTAGAGGAAAGGTACAAGCCCAGGATGGGTCTTCCTGCTACCTGTGCTGACATTTCTCGTGGTTATGTTTGGCTTTGGCTGGTGTAGTGCTGTCTCCTTTCTCTGTGAGATCTGAGGCCATCTGCTCCTTTGCAGTTCAGGTGGGGCAGCCATCCCATGTCCCACCTTATTGGCTCCCTCTGCAGCTGCTGAGCTTTGGAAAGGAAGCATCTGCAGGGCATTAACACAGCCCTGCTCCAACTCACAGGTTAGTCAACACAAGTGAGCAGCCCCCACTGGATTAACAGAAAAAGGATTGCTTCATCTTTCCAGGGCTGGTGTGCAGGAAGACACCTGTTTTCTGGATAAATTGAGCCCAGGGAACCTGGCAGGCAGGGAGGCAGGCAGGCAGGAAGGAACAGGATACAAATGTGTTTGCAGTCGCCAGGTGGGCTGACTTTAGCTGACATTTATTTTGAGTTATTTTTAGTTGCATATGCATTCCTGGGACAAGGGTGTTCCTAGAACAACTTCACTAAGTATAAAAAGAAGCCCAGACAGTGAGACACATCAGAGCCCAGTGTCTTTTGCTATATTAGTTCCCCCTCAGCCTCTCCCTTGTCCCCAACCTTCTAAACCCACAATAAAACCATTTCTGAGGCTCCTTTGCCAGTACTGAAATTTTTCCATGGACAAGGTGGCCCTGATTTATGGCTCTGTGTTCATGTTCCTTTGCACACTGTTCACCTGACATTAACAACCTGGATTTATCATGCACTGATAAGCAAATGTTGAGCCACGAGCTTCCCTTGGCTCCAGCACCCCTCTGGGTTTGATGCCTGCAGTGAGGCTACATTCAGTATTGCTTTTAAGGTTATCACAAAATCTCAGGGCTTTCTTCTGCTGTGACTCTTCTAAAGGTTGGCAACATTTCCAAGTTTCAATTGTGCAAAAGCCACCCCTCAAGGCAAGGCTGATGTGAGGAGATCACATAGCACGTGGAGCAGGCAAAGGAAAGTCTAAAACAGCGTATCCAGGAGCTAATTAAAGGGGGCATTGGCCATTAACAAGATTGTTGTCAAAACAGCAGTACATTTATTTGTACTTTTATGAAGATCACCCGTTTAAATTGTCTCATTATAAATGATTATGTACCCCTGTTTACATAGCAATTTTTTTTTCTTAAGAAGACAATCTGCCTTTGAGCAAACAGAAAAAACTGTTTTGAGTAATTATAAATCACCCTTCCACCATCCTTCTTTCTCCTATTACAGAGATCCTAACTCTGTCCTCTTTGTTATTAATAGATTTTTGCTGACTACTCCCAGTGCCACAGAAATCATAGAGATATAAAATGAACTGTAAATTATAAAGTCTCTCCTTCAGCCATAAATGGACAATAATCTATTCATGGTAACATCTGTGTAAAGTGGCTTTCAGGGGATTTTTTTTCGTATTCCTCATAATATTTACACGTTGAGTGCAGACAAGTATTAAACAGACCTTGGTTCAGCAGGGAGAGCACACCCTGCTCCAAGCCAGTGCCAGCTGAGTCCCACTGCAGGCAGGCCCAGCCTCAGCCAGGGCAGCAGGAGAGGTGAGCACTGAGCAGGGATGGTACTGAGAGCCAGGGGGCTCCAACCTTCCTACCAGCAAATGGAATGACTGGACAACAGCTCCTCCCTCTCCAGCCTCCCTGGGTGTGGAATTTGCGGTTGGCACAGGGGCAGCCTGCCATAGACTCAGCAAATGGTGGGAAAGCTTTGGCATTGGGCACATGCACATTACCCAGGCCAGAGAGGAACAGCAAAAACCAGGACCTCACACATGGTGAGGTGCTTGGCAGGTCTACAGACCTCTGCCCAAACCAACCCATGGACTGCAGCATGCATGAAGAGCAAGAGCTGTGTTGGGGAACATGCTTGGGCTTTGGAGGGAGGGTGCAAGATCCCTGGTAGTGGCCAGAGGGACTCCTCAGCAAGCAGGGCTGCTGGTGTGCTCCTTGGGGATTGCAGCCCAGCACCTCTGTGCTGCTGGAAGCCAACAGCCATGGAGAGGGATGAATCCTGTTCCCCTGTTGAGCAGACTGCCCACTGCCTGTGCAAGGGCTTTCACAGTCCAAGTGCAGAGAGGCAGGCATGGCACAGAGCAAGAACTAGGATTTCCCATAATTTCTTCTTTTCTGAGGACCACATTTATATTCAAGCTTGTATGCTTGCTGCCCCAAAAGCACTATGAGCTCAGCAAATCATAGACTCATAGAAGTGTTTAGGTTGGAAAAGACCTCTAAGATCATGGAGTCCAACTGTTGACCCAGCACTGCTAAGTCTACCACTAAACCATGTCTCTTAGTGGCATATCCACATGTCTTTGAAATAGCTCCAGCAATGGTGAGTCCATTGCTTTTCTGAGCAGCCAGAGCTTTACAACCATTTTGGTGAAAAAACTTCAAATCTAAGCCTCTCCTGGCACAGCTTGAGGTGATGTCCTCTCATTTCGTCCCTTGTTACATGGGAGAAGAGACCAACAACTACCTCGCTCCAACCTCCTTTCTGGTAGTTGTAGAGCCCCTCAGCCTCCTTTTCTCCAGGCCAAACACCCCCAACTCCCTGAGCCTCTTCTCATCAGACTTGTGCTTTAGAACAAATGCTGGTAGGAGTTTAGTCCTTGCTGGTAAGAGTTTCTCAGAGGGAGACACCAAGCCCCACCAACCAAGCGCTCCCTTTGGCAGTTTCATCTCCTCCAAACATTGCTCACTGCATACTCCAGTCACCTTCCAGCACCCACTGGACTCTGTGTGAAAGCTGTGAGGGAGTCCTGTCTCTCTCTCACGGTGGCTGCTAATGTTTGATCATCCCAAATAATTATGCTTCCTTAAATAAGATCAGCCCATCTAAAACAAATGTCACATGTTTCCCTGATCTTCAAATTTTACTCCAGCCTCAGGCCACAAAGCCATTCACCTTCTCTCATTTTCCCCCATCAGTTCTTCTGTGGACCACCTTTGGCTACCAGCAGGGAGGGCAGATAATCCCTCAACACCACCCTGTAGTGCCTGTTTGTGAAAGGTGGAGGAATTTAATTAACAACCACAACCTGCACTGGGCAGCCAGTGTGTGTGAACCTGCCATGTCCCTCCAGAGAGGAGAACAGCCCAGGCAGGTGACACACACCAGTCCCAGTTAGTAACACTTTGTGCCTTGTACAATGTGTGACAGGCAAAGGACTCATCAGCCCAGCCCTTAGAGAGTCACCAGAGAGAGGTGGAGTCAAATTCCTGTTGGCAGGAGTGAAATGCAGCTCCTTGGAGTGTGGTCTGTGCTCTCCCATGGGGAACAGCAAGGATGCAGCTCCAGCAGTAGCAGCAGCAGAAAAAAAATTGCCACTTTGTTCCTTGGGCATTCCTTATGAAGACCTGAAATTAGATATTTTTCTTGACATCAGATGCAGACAATTTTGTTTCTGCTCTTATTTGTTCCACCAAAATTAAAAAAAAAATAATAATAAAAAAAAAAGAAATGGGAAAAGATAAGCTTTGTTTGGGGCCATATTTTTGGGGATTTTAGGGATTTTTTAAAATTTTGGCCACTGACCCACAAGTCAATTTTTCCTATAGGCTCTATATGCTCCTGAGGGCTATGCATCAGCACCCACCCATCACTTGGATAATGAGATCAACTGCTTAATTTAATCAAATTGACAGAAACATGTTCAGACATAATGGGAAGAGGCTTTGTATGAGGATGCATTACCAAACCTCTTTGCTGCTTCTTTCCCACTGCAATTCACTGCTCCAGTTGTAATTCTGTACCTCATGTCCCCACAGCTGCCTTGTGCTTCCTCTCAGCTTCTCACTAACCATTTTTTCCTGGGTTTCTTTTTGGGGACCTGGGAGTCTAGGAGGCTTTAGCAGCCTGCCCAGCTCCACCTCCTTTTCTGCTTGCTGCTTGCTCTCCCTCCTCCCCCTCATCTCCAGGCTTCTCAAAAGCTCAAGGCTTCTGCTTACAGTATTTTGATTTCCTTTTCTTCCTCTTACCAGCTTCTCTCTCCATTGGGCATTAAAACAGCCCCTCCACCTCTTTTTTAAGAGCAAGAGTTGCTTTTTCATTTTTCCCTACTTCACCTTCAACAGCCAAGTGTATCCTTTTCTCAGTGAGATTTTCTTCCTGTTTTTTTTTCCCTTTGTCTTCTTCTTGTCTTTGGCAGAGGTTCTACCCTGTTTTCCTTTTATATCTGCCTGTTTACATTCTGATCTCCAGTTAAAATTATCACATTTGCACCAACAACTGTGAGTGAGCAGTCAGACCCACATATTTTCCTTCCTCTCTTTTCCTGCAAGGTCCATTGATATCTCAAAAATTAATTAATACTTTTTCTCCTTCCCCTATTCTTCATGTCTATTAAAATTACTCTGAAATCTTTGTCATTGCCACTTTTAACCAGGATTTTATTTCTGGTTCCTCCAGTGCCTTCTCTGTGCTCAAACAAAGGCCATTCCATGATTGCAGTAATACCTCTGTAAATTCCTGGTAATTAGCCTGTTTACTCATCCTTGCTGCTCAGGCAGTCTTTCCTTCTTGTTCAGAATCATTGTACATCTTCCTCCCCAACTGCTCATCTCCCATTTTTGACCACAGCTCTCCCCACTCAAAATGCTGCCCTGGATTTGCCTTTCATGTCATGATCATAGCTGCTGTCCTCATCTGCAGAGCCTCATTGCTCTGTGTGCTGCAGCCGCCTGCCAAAGCGCTCAGCCCTGGCACAGAGCTGTGCTCAGGGGTCCAAGGATCCCTTTTTGGTCCTACAGTGCATTTGTAGACAGCCTAGCATAAACACAGGGAAAGCTGTGTTTATATTTTCAGAGAGAGATGTATAGTTAAATCTCTCTTTTATCATACCACCTTCTCTTCCATATGCAAATTCAGATAAATGCAGTTCATGGATTCTTAATTAACACTGAGGTTGAATTTTTGTAGTTTTCTCTTTAGGAATTCAGCTGAAAGATAAATCTTCAGGTATCAGAAAGGGAGTGTTAGTTTATATCTCACATCCTTTTATAAACATGGGTTTCACACTGCTTCCTCCAGCTCTCCCAAAGCAGGATACAATACACAGGCTCTGTAACACCAGCAGCCTTAAAGGAGAGCATGGCTGTTTTAAACCCTGGATACCAGAGTCAGACATGCTGCACAGGAGGCAGAGCATGGGCAGCAGTACCTCCACTGCTTCAGGGAGGGCTCCTTCTCAATCTCTGGAGGTGCTTTGGCCTTGTCCTGCATCCTTGGGGACCACAGGTTGAGGTGCAAAGCAAGAACTGGTCTTGCACAGCCACCTGGACCCTTCGGGGAGAGTAAGCTGGCACAATCCACAGCCCAGGCTCTCCAAGGGCTCTGGGGAAAGCTGGTGACAAAACCTCCTTAGCTGCCATACACTGCTGTGAAGAGTAGACAGGAGAAACTGGGAGTTGCATACAAAAATTAATTTCTAACCTGGAAATATCAAAGCAGATAGAATTTTTTTATCTTCCACTAGTAGCAGATGCACCCAGCTTCAAGAAGCTAGCTGCCACCTCTGAGAGCCTTGGAAATACTAGTAGTAATTAAAAATGTATTTTAACTGTGTCTGCAATTTATAGCTGAGTAGCTTTTGAAATGTGGAATGAACAACAATAAATGCAGGTTTCCCTTCAGGGAAAGGATCTCTTCATCGAGGGATGATGAGCATATTTGATGTTTCAGATTCCTTCTTTGAAAATGCCCAGTTGGGAAATTCGCCCAGGTTGCTTTGTAAAACCAAAATAGATAATCCACTTCAGGTAGAATTGATCTAAATACATACTTGAGGATGAGAATAAAATCTAATTTGGAACAAATATGTCTCTCTAACCTTTACAGTAATTATAAAGAATGAAAATAGTTGGTAATTAATCTTAATAGTTTAGGCTGGAAAACCAGAATTACACATCAGAATTTTAAAATATGCAATTTGAAAGCTTATGCATATGTTTATAAAAGTACCTGGCATTCTTGAGACACTGACTATCCCCTCCCCTAGAGCTGCCCGAATACTCCGTGTGCCTCACACCCACCTAACCAGGGTGCCAGTGCTTTTATCTCGACTGGAACAATGTATCAGTGCTCCTCCAGGGACCTCTTACAAGACTGAGGTCTTGATAACTCCCATAATTCTCAATTTCTCAGCCTCTCTTTACACTATTTTACTACCACTTCAGCATAGAAAATGAAGCCTGCTGATATCCTGTGTGAAGGAAACACACTGCTGATCAACACATCAAGAAAGACAAGAGCTACATAGGTGGTTCAGGCAGCCTCTTGGGGTTTCAGTTACGCTGCATTGCTGGAAATTAAAAAAAAAAAAAAAAAAGTAGGCAGAAAATCTGATCTCAAGTGAAATGCAAACCAGTCTTAGATTTTGTGCATTTAAATTAGGAGGAGACATCTCACTCCCCTACAATGGATCTTGCATTTGAAAGTATTGCTGGAACACCTGCCCTGTGGCACAGTAAGCACCAGAGCCCACAAAACATTGCTGACACCCAACAGCAAACATGCACACTGGAGCTGTAAAACCAAAAGCCACAGCCCTAATGAGCCAGAGGAAGTGAGCACAAAGAAGAAAGGCATCACCAGCATCCCAGACCCCTGCAATGCCGAACAATGCGGTCTTTGTTATGAGTCGCTCCTCCTTCCACTGAATTCAGAGGGATTTTCAGTAGGAGAAGAACCAAAATCATCCTCCTTCTTGCCCAGAGACCACTGCTGTGCTGTGGTGAAGATAACAATTAGAACCTGAAAACAATGAAATCTAGCTCTTGTCTCTAGAAGCAGACAATTTGCTTATGCAGGAGAATCACAATATACCAGGTAAAAAAAACCAAAACAAACAAAAATCGGATCCTGAAAATTGTGAGCTTGATTTAAAACATATAAAAACTAGAACTGTCTTTTATTTAAAGAGGTTGGAATTCACATGCTCCATGGTTCTAAGGGTTAGGCATACACTTTCCCCCCTCTTTTTAATGAAAATTGAGTCTCAAATAGAACTCTTAGTGCTACAATGTGAAAAAATATTTTGACATGCAAGGTGGTATTATCAAAAGTAGCAATATGATAAGCATCCACACAGACCTGCTCACTGAAGTTGCTGTGTGGTTCACAGAAAATGCCAGACATCCTGATTTCCTTGGATAACCAGAGTTCCTTGAGAGACTTCAAGGAAAGCCTTCCCTCTCTCACCAGTCCCTTGCCACAATTTTGAGTTTGTCAATATATCACAATTTGAGTTTTGAGTTTCTGTGCTGAACTAATAATAAAAACAACCCCTCTATTTTTACACAAATGAGTAAGAATTTCTCCTGGAATTAAATGCAGGCCCTATTTCCAAGAATTGCACTCTTTTCCAGAAAAAGGAAAAAACTGATAGGGACTTGCTCCAAGGACTGTTATCCTTTGCATATCCAATGAAAGGATAAAACACTGAAAATACTTCGTATTAGAGCTGAATTTGTGTGAGGTATTTGTTGCCAAGAATACTCAGACTGAGTGCATCCCTTTTATTGTTCTTGGCACAAAGGACACTTCCATTCTATTGCTATTGTTATTTGAGCAGTCTGAAACAAGACATAAAGTGATACCAAGTCTATCTCCATGTTAGTTTTGCCCAGTAATGCTGTTGCCATAGCAAGGTTATACATGGATTTCAGTGGGCACACAAATTGAAATCTATTGGCTCCTGAATTCAGTTGAGGATGTTTACAAATCCTGTGTCTGCCTTCTGGATTCCTTGCTGTCTTGGTTTGGAAAGACAACTATCTGTCAGGGGAAACTGGAGTTTCCCTTGGAATGTAAAATGTAAAAACCCCCTCCCTTCAAATTATTACAATTTTGCAATTAGGAGCTTTCAGGCAAAAATATGGAAATAGGAATAACAGTTGTTTACTAAGAATATATTAAAAATTATATAAATGTAATAGTACAAATAACAAACAAGCAAACAAACAAAAGTCCTAGAAAACCCTGACAGAGTCAGAGATATAACCTGACACCCTGTTGTCAGGATTGGAAGCAGTCCAAATAAGTCCTCCTGCAGTAACAGATGTTGTTCTGTGAAGTAGAGATGATCCTGTAGAAAGGAAAAAAAAAAGTCCAGTGCTGGCAAGATGAGTCCAGTCTTCCCCCAAGGATTCAGAAGAAAACCAGCTGCATTAGTGTTTGGGATTGCAGGTTTTATCCTGGTGAAAAGGCTTTGGCTCCTCCCACTGTGTGGAGCATCTCCCAGTGGGATGAGGTGATGTTATCAGTCATGTGAGACCTTAAATGGCCCATTCACAGGTGATATCCCTTGGAGGAGGGTGGATGCAGGAGGAGAGAAGAACAATATCTCCCAACAGGTTTCAACAGATGAAAATAGAATACACATTTTTGGCTACACTTTTCAACCCAAGACACTTGCAAACTTCAGGAATTTCACAATCTCATTTTTCTGTATTATCAGTATTTTTCTGATTGTATAAGAAGATATTTATTCACTACTTATTTTCTAATAGAGAAAAAAGAGTGAAAATTACAATGACTAAAATCTTGTCAATGTGTAAAAAAATCCCAAACCTGACTTTTTTACCCACTTGTAGCACAAATTTCTTAAAAGAGTATGATATTTTTAGAGACTAGGTACACCATGACTTGTAATTAAGATATTTGATTAAAGAGGTGCTACAGTCACCACAAATCAAATCTGTCTTTATACACACACACATATATGTCTCTATAACTATTCATCACCAACTGTTTGAGTCAAAACATTTCACACATTACAAGGATTTTACAATGTGTTTTGTTTGTGTGCTGGTATGTGAAGTATATACTGAAGTTTTTCAGGGTTTCATGATGTGAAAAATTGCTACCTTTTCAACTTCAAAAAATTTTAGAGAGGGCTTTAATCCAACTTGAAATGCTTTATAATTAAAATCTGAAGACATCAAAACAGCAAATGGCAGAATATACATGGTTAGATTATAGATGATTGCATACTTAAAAAATAAAATATTGACAAATATTTTACTACTCCTAAAATACTTTTAGGCAGTGTGGACTATTACTGTTTCAACTATAGCAGAATGTGAAAATCTTAATGAAAAAATATTTACTAAAAGGTGTTGGGGTTTGTACTCTCTAGTTCATAAAACGAGAAATTCATTCTTGTTCAACTTTGTGTCCAAGCCTCCCACTGCACAATGATTCATTTTCTCTGAAGTTAAGAAAACAGAAGAATTCTCTCACGAACAAAACCAAACATAAATTCTGAAGATAAATCCTATTTCTTTGGAACTTAAGTCTGCAGAGAAAGAACACTATCAATTAGAGGTGAGTGGGAGAGCAATGGCTGGTCCCTTCTTCTCCAAGATTTATGGAGGATATAAACATGGACATACCATAAATTAAACAAGGTGAGATTTCTCTCCCAGTTTCTGTCATCTTTTCTTTGAGTTTAGAAACCCTTTTCTCGTCTTGCTAAGGGATTCCTGAAATGCAGATCACACCACTGTCTGAGTGCCAAATACAATACTGTCTCATAGGATTATCATCACTGGAGCCTGCCTTTCACCACCCTGAGCACTGGCACATACTGTACTCTTGTGGTTGCTTTCCCGTGGATTTTTTTCTTTGTTCCAAGTTATTGCATCTAAAATCAAACTCTTGAAGGATAGATTTGGCTTTGTCATATCTAGTAATGACTTCCCAGTAAGGCATTGCACAGGCAAGGACCAGCAACCAAGGACACCTTATCTCTGGTGCTGAGGAATTTGGCCTTGAACAGAGGGAGATGATGTGCAGCAGCAGCAGTGGGGATCAGACCGCAGAGATGGACAAGGACTGGGAATCAAAACAGAAAAAATTGCATTCTTTGATGCCATCATTGCATAAATCCATCATGTCTGTATTTTGTTTAAAGTGTCTGAGAAGTGTAGTCAAGTGTTTGGGTGACAAATTACGGGGAAGCACTGCTGCAGCCACGAACCCTTCCTCACCCCCTCCTTGCCATGCTCTCAAACCTCAGAGCTTGTGCAGTGACCACAGTGGCTTCCCCATGTTTAGCTCAGAGAGCCAATGAGCACTCAATCAAATGAACGTCTCTAGCCTCCTTCCTGAGCCCCTGCCACCCCTGGGTGTCACACTGTCACTTGTGTGCAGACAGAAGGCAATGCATCTCACTGAGAGCCCCTAAATTCATTGCAAGTGTGAGAAAGGAAAGGCACACACAGCACAACATAAGCGTGTAAGAAACTGGGGAACTACAGACTGACAACCAAGGAGGACGCAAGAGCGCTGAATCATTCAGTGATACATCTTTTGAAGAATGGTCTTTAGGAGTGTGGCAACACCCAGAAAACCTCCTGAACAAATACCAGTGTTGCCTCAGCTGGAAGGAGTCTGGCAAATGAAGAACTCAAGAGACATAGCGACACAAGTGTCAGACCTTGTGGAAACAGACCCACAGGCTACATTTGATTTTCTCTTTCAGAACCTTTGGAAAGATGGCTCACCATTGGCCAGATGAGTGGAAGACTAGAGGAAAAAGTATATCCCAACAACTATTACTAAAATCCCAGACAACATAACAGCCTGGAAGAAGTCTGGGATAGGAGAAAAGCTGGTTTTCTGGGAATGCTTTGTCACTCCAGAATAAACATGTTGGGTTTAGTAAAAAGCAAGGGAATAGGCTTAAGGTGAAACCAAAGGGGACTGGAATTGGCATTTTAAACCAGGAGGGGCTTTGTAGTGGCCACCATCTGTAGAGCAAACAGGGGTGCTGAGTGACAACCCAATAGTCCAAACTTAATGCAAAGTCTGAGGGTTTGCTCTCCACAAGGTAAGCAGAGCAATGACTAAACTGGAGCCTTCAGCTAAGAAGAAAGGATCCCAAGTGAGAGATCCCAAATCACTAAAATGTCCCTTGTTGTTAAGGGTTTGGGATTTAGAGTCGTGTTTACTAAATAATTTTGCTTCCAATCTTGAGGCTAGATGCCATCCCTTCAGATGACACTACAAGTGAGGTCAGCAAAGATTCAAAAGATTTAAGCCTGGTCTATTAAGAAGCAGCTTATCCTAAAAAGATATGCATCTATGTCATGAGGTGCATCATGTTTGCTTGTCAAGACTAAGGTGGAAGCACATTTAGTTGAGTTCAGAGAGGAAAACTCTTCAAGCATTCTGCACCCAGAACACTTCTGGATATGGGCAGACAGCAGAGGCACATGGCAAAGGAGAAAGAGCCAGGCAAACCTCTGAGCACCTCACCAGGCTGCCTCTGAATCCTCACAGGATTTTTGTAGCCATGTTTTGCACCTTCTGCACAAGACTGAGAAGAGCAAAAGTTCATATCCAGTGATCAAAACTTTTATGTATGACTGCAAAATTTTTACAACTAAACTGAATATATCCACAGCTCCCAGTAGCTAACTTTGCAGGTTGAAATGATGGTTGAATTATGTCACTGAAATGTTTTTAAGTCCTGCTTTAGTTAAGGTTCTCCAGTAGTGCTCAGACTAGTGCCTATCTGACAAAGGCAGAAAAACAACCAAAAAAAACAAAAAAAAAGAGGGACTGGAAAAGCAAAAATTGTTGCTCTTTATTTCTGATAGCTGTATCCACAGACCATCTAGGTAAATTCAAAAATATTGTATTTATCATGGACTCCTTTGGTTATTTTTTATGGTGCTCTGTGCTTTTCTCTTGAGAACATCTCTCTAGAATCTGTCCCTAGAAAACAGTGAGCTATTTTTATCCCTGAGCTAGACAAAATATTTCCGCTGGGGAAAAATTAGGTTGGCTGAGAGACCACTTAACAGAAGGCAGGAGAGATGGGGCTCACATTGCACATTTGGACAGGCAGTGAGCTCTGTCGTGCTTACAGGTACCAGCATGGGGAAATCTGGCTTATGGCAGGTGTCTTGAAAACCCTCTGCACCAGAGGCTGCTGAGGGGATAATTCACTGGCTCTGCTGTGGTCTGCAAAAGCAGCAAAGGGGAGACTGACTTGTGCAGGAATGTAAAGGACACTGGGGCTTCCCAAGCAAACAAGAAATGCTGTTTTATCCCTTCCCCTTCTTTGAAAGCACAGAAATTAGACGAGCAGAAAATGGTTGCCACTAGTAACAAGGTGTTTTAACATGCTGGTGGTTTCAATAGTAGTGGGAGCTGCTGAGCACAGTTTTATGGGGACATATATTCTGTCTGGAATACAGCCACAGCCTTAGCATCAGCTCTGTGGGATTTGCAAAGACAAAAGGAAAGCCCATGCCTTTAGTTACTTTGTGACACAATTTACATTTATCACCTCCTCCCCCATTCTGAGCTTCAGCTCACAGGAAGGGGAAGTATGAAGGAAGGAAGAGGAGGCTGAAACAGCAAGGGGTGGATGGTGAAGGAATGGTGCTGTGGTCATGCACAAATGTACAACACCAGAGCTGGTCACCAGCTGGAAGCTGGTCAGCTAATGTTGTTTGCTGATTCCAGCTGGGTTGGGGAGCAGGACCAAAGATATGCCCCCTTGATATATCCTTGCATGGCTCTTCAGTGAAGGCCAGGGGCCCCAAAGGAGTGCCAGATGAACTGTGCCCCTCCAAACTGTTCAGCTGCTAAACAGGCAGGGTGCTTTGCTCCTGCCAAAGATTGATTTGAGCTGTCTGCATTGGAGACACTCCAGCCATGCCAACCCCAGGAATTTGTCTGGACCTTCAAGAGCAAGGCCATAACCTTCCCAGTTAAATGAGGCACCATTCAGCAGCTGGCAGCCTCCTGGTACTCCACAGGGTGCTGTTGCTTCTGGGTACACTGAGAGCCCTCTTGAAGCACAGCTAATGGGTTGCATCAGTTTCTCAGTTGCAAACCCGCTGGTCTGCTGGGATGCTGATGTCCTCAGAAGATAACATAGGAAAGGGAAAAAATAGAGGAGAACAGCAAAGGCTGGGGAAAGCAGAAGTCAGAGTTTCCAAGAAAGATGACATAGATAACTAGGAAGGAACAAAATAGTCACAAAAAACTGAGGCCTGGCAGTTGCAAGGAAAGATGACATAGATAACTAGGAAGGAACAAAATAGTCACAAAAAACTGAGGCCTGGCAGTTGCAAGGAAAGATGACATAGATAACTAGGAAGGAACAAAATAGTCACAAAAAACTGAGGCCTGGCAGTTGCAAGGAAATCTGAAAATGCAGCAGGTCCCTTGTACTGCAGGAGACACATTTGTGATCCTGCAGGATTAGTAACCACATGCTGAAGTAGGTCACTACACAAACAGGTCACTGCCTTTGGGCCCAACACTGCTATTTACACTGGCACAAGGAGTGGGCACCAGTGAGTAAGAGGGTACAACACACTGTCCAGCCTATCACACCTGCAGGTTCTGTCCTCATCTCCAAGATCAGCCAGCCCTTTCTCTGGCTATGCCTGCGCTGTTTGTCAGTTCTGAGTTTGTGTCCAAGCCCAGCACCCTCTACCACCTGTGCTGGTTTGTGAATGCTGAACTCCAGACCTGCCTGGAGGGGTGAAAATTTAAATACTTCCATTATGCTATCACAAGCTTCCAAATTTTCCTTTGCATAGTCTAGACAGACTGATCTCAGCTGGATTGAATTAAAGTAGTCCACCATGAGAGATCCTGAAACTTGGGTCTTCCTAAGCACAGCCCCAATGATTTATGTCTAAACTGCAGCTACCAAGATGAAAAGAAAATGGATAGCTAATATGGTTGAAACTCTCTAACATGCCTCAAATTCATGTTCTAGCTAGCTCCAAAATAATCATTGGTGTGTGATGGAATTTCTGTGCACAAGAAGCCTAGAGGCAGAAATGGGATGTGCTCTGGGCTTTACAAACCCATACAATTTACAATGAATTTTCATAAGCATTCCAAACTTTCACGGCAGTAGTAGAAGACAGCTTTGTTACCAAAGATCATCTGCACCTCCTCACTGTTCTAACACCTGGGGAATCCTGATCTGACCTCATTTCCATTGTTCAAACGGCGCACAGAGAAAGGCAAATTGTGTCTCCCTGCATGGTTCCTGTGTCCTCTTCCTTTCCTGTAGCCTTGCTCCTCATAAAAAAAAAACCAAAACAACCAAACCACCCACCTATTCTCAAACCCTATAACCATGTCAATGAATCCTCTAATATAGACGGTTTTATACATGCAGCAACTCCCTTCTGCTCATGTAGTTCTATTCTGGGAAGCTGTCTAGCTTTCATCTTCATGGGCAGGGTTTGCTAGTTGCAGTTCTAACAGGAACCTCCTTTTGAGTGGAAACAAGCTCCGATGTTCGACCCCCAGAGCAGCAAAAAGCTGCTTCCCTGCATGACTCTCTCATCTCCTGGTGTGCCTGCTGCCCAGACAGATTCCAGACAGCTGTCTCCAGCCTGCTGCTCCTGTTCACAGGCAGGGTCTGGCTCCCTCCCAAGCCTTGTCTTCTCTGACCCACGACTGCCAACTCTGGGATTTTATTGCCAGGATCATGGTAGTTGTTGTTTTTCTTACTGTCCCCATTCCTAGACTGAGAAAACTTATTTGTCATTCAAAATTAAAATGATATTCTGTTCTTCCTGAAGGCAAAGAAAGTCTTGAAAAGCATGACATTTTGTGACTTGTAGAAGTTGCAGGTATATATATATAGTTTTTAGATATTTTGATTTTTTTGTAAGCCTATCTTGTGATGGTGAAAAGTGAGCAAAATTATTTACATGTTAATTAGCAACACTGCTGACGTGAAATATTATTTCCATGTCTGGCACTCCAGATATTCTGTAGCATTTTGGCAAGGCAGGAGATGCAGTTCTGAGGTGGTGGTATTTTACATTCCGTGCCCAAGAAAAAGTCCTACGCAATGCAGGAAGGTAACAGCCTTGCAGACCTGAGTTTCAGGCCACCTTCTCTCAGGGAAGGAGTGCCTTGGGAGAGGGGGAATGCTTAGCATGAGCAGGGAGGACACAGCAATCCTACAATCCTATCGTGTGCCAGAGTTGTGCCCAACACAAGGACCCTCCTGCCCAGGCAGGAACCAGCTCATCTGGTTCACGTTTCATGGTCCATTTAGGCAGGTACTTTCATAGCCCTGCACTGGACACTACTAGCAAGAAAACCATGGAGAAAATAATTAAAAATAAATTATTTCCACTGCTCATTGATATATGGTTTTGCATTTAAAAAGAACCAAGTTACTCAAATAATGAACAAAGCCTAAGTGGCTTTCACATCCGTTATCTTTTCTACCTTTGCAAAAAATGGACGCTTTCAAACATTTAGTTTAATGAAAGACTGTTTGCAAAAATAAGATGTTTTTATAAAAATGTCAACAAAATACATCATGCAAAAACAACAGGCTGATTTATGCTTTTCTTTTAAATGGGACATTTTTCATTAAGACAAACTTATTTTTAAAGATCATTTCAGGAAGCTCTCCAAATTCCATGAGGTTTTGTTTAATCAAACTGTTTCAAGTAGTCTATGATCCCAGCAATTATGATTTTTTTTAATAGGAAAGGGATTTTTACATGCAGTGGAAATAGGGAAGAGGAAGGTGGACATGAGTAAAAAGACAATGATATAAGTGTTAAGCCAAATCAGAAGGATTATTAAGACACCTGGTGTGACAGAAATGTTTCCATTAGATACTGGACGATGAGGTGACATTTATGTGCAGATGGAAGTAATTTATGTACATTTGTTACACAGAAGATGATTATTTATTGCTAATAAATGAGCACATTTGATATATTTAATCAGTATTCAAATACTTAATATGTTTTAACAGCACCTAGGGTATATTCTCTGCAGCACAACTCACTGCACTCAGGAATTCTATCAAATTACATTGAGCTGCAATGAAAGGCTGGAACATAAAACAAATGCAGTAGTAAAGTAGATGAACAATTCAAGACAATAAAAATTGACAAAGATTTCCTCCACTTTCTTCTCTACCTCTTTCCACTTGTCTAGAAATAAGTATTGGGATTTTTCTGTTCAGCATCACTAATTTTATCATACAAGATGAGAGGATAAAAAGGTACAAATGGCATTATGGTCACAATGTACAGATTTTACAATATCAAAGATCAGGGCCTTCTTTCTTTCAGTGTGGAACTCATAGAATTTTAGAATTGCTTGGGTTGGAATGGACTTCAAAGGTCATCTAATTCCAGTACCCTGCCATGGACAGGGACACGTTTCAAAGCCCCATCCAGCCTGTCATTGATCACATCTCTCTGGCTGTATCCATCTGGCCAATTCCTTATTCACCAAACAGTCTACCCTCCAAATTCACATTGCTCCAGTTGAGAGATAAGGATGTCCTGTGGGACTGTGTTGAAAGCATTACAGAATTCTGGGCAGATGGCATTGATTGCTCTTCCCTTGACCATTGCAGTCACTCCACCACAGCAGTCACCAGACTGGTCAAACATGATTTGCCCTCAGTGATGTCTCAGATCACCTCTCTGTCTTGCATGCACTTAACATTTCTTCCATGAGGCCCTGCTCGGTTTTCTTTCTAGGCACAGAGGAAAGGCTCACAAGTCTGCAGTTCTTTGGGTCTTCCTTTCTCCCCCTTTTAAAAATAGGAGTGACGTTTCCTTTTTTCCAGTCTCCAAGAACTTGGCCTGACTGCCATAACCTTTGAAATACGACAGAGAGTGGCTTGGCAATGACATCAGCCAATTCCCTCAGGACCCTGGGATACCTTTCAATACAGGAAAATTTGTCCCGAAATAATTTCTAATTAATTCTCTCCCTATTCTTTCTTCTTTGTGAGTAGTTAGGATGTCTTTAAAGGACCACTTTTCAAAATATCTTTTATCTGTGTTTGCTTGTGGAGGATATTGTTTGATACGGTTAACCTCTCTAACTCCCTTCCAACCTGAGTTATTTTGTCTTCCACAGGCACAACTTCCTGAGCAACTGATATATCTTGAGGGGGGGGAAAAATAGTGTGGGCAGATTTTAAAAGATTTAAACTTTGAGTTTCTTGAAAGATCTAGGAATGAAAAGATGACTATTCCTTAGTACAGGCTAAGCTACAAAGTACTGAGAATTTCTATGAAAAACCACGGCTGACATTTAAAACCACATTAAAGCCCACTCAGAATCAGCACTGCACTGTTTCTGTACATTCACAGGACAAGGTACTCGGTTTATTTTCCTGGGAAAAGTACTTAACTGGAAGGCATTTTGTGACTGAGCTGTGTGACCCTTCCTGCTGAAGGCCACTCCACAGCAGCAAGAACTGCACTTCAGTCTTTCTCCTACGAAAAAAGATTTGGTTTAAGATTTTCTGCCTCAGGTTGCTTCTTTTCTCAAACTGTCACAGTGAAAGTAAAAGAAAAATCGGATACCCATTCTTCTGGAAGAGCTGAATTCCCCCCATAACCTCCCAAGATCACAAGTGCTAAGTGGAGATTATAGCACAGTTTTTGAATATGAGTGGATTTACCATGAGGCAGAAGCCTACAGAAACCTTACTGGAAAGGGGTTTCTGGATGGGATAACCATTAGGAAGTACACAACATAGACTCCAGGAGGGATTTCTGTGGCCTTGGGACAGTTTTGTTGACCCTGTATAGCATGGACATGTCAGGCATTTTTAGAATATATGAGGGACATTTTTAGAATGTCCATGTCCAATTTTAGTCTGCCCATGTTCCAATGGCATTGGACAAATAAAACCTAGAACAGAAGCCTCTTTAGGAGAACTGCTCTGGGGTCTGAGTGCAGGAGTACATACATACACTGTCATTAATTACAAGCTTCCATAATTATATATACCATCTGTAAAATTTAGCCTTTTCTATACATAGTTATACTTGTATACTTAGGAATTAATTGCTATTTAAAACCTTACACCGGAGCTTGAGAAGAACAAAGGGTAAGCACAGGATAGGGGACCATGCCCCAACCCACACTTTCTGCTCTATTTCAAGAAAACTTGCATTGTTGGTTCCAAACTGTGGCACTAATTCCCTTTATCTGAGAAGACACATACCCTTGAGGGGGGGGAAATGTGTTGCGTCAGCTTCCTGTATAATCTGACATGCACAGTAAATTCAGAAGTATGTGTTATTTTTTCGCCATTTACCTTACAGAGATATGGGATAAGTTCAGGTATAAACAACTTTAACAGTTCTGGGATGTATAAAGTAGATGGTTGTTATTTGAACTGCTCAACTGGAAAGTAAAAAAAGTAATAACATAGTATCTTCATTTTAGAATTTTTAGAAATTAATGGGTAGATGGAAAGAAACTTTTCAAAAATACTTTGAAAAAGCATCCTGGATCACACAGACTCAAACACAAGATACTGTCACACTGGGCTCTTTCAGTCTGGGTTCTTACCTTTCCTCCAGGAAATACCATCCATTTGGAAACATCTGATATTTTGAGTAACACCCACTGCTGCCAAAATGTGAGGATAGGATAACACTTATGTGTATATATGAATGTGTCCTCTCCATCTTCAGAGATCACCCTATAGCAAGCTGGTTTGGCACAGGCAGCATGAGGTGATGAACAGGCTGCTCAGTTGCACAAGCAAAGTCACAGGTAATTAGAGATGGCTGATGGCACAGCAAAGGCAAAGTGAAGACTCTCTGACGAGGTGGAAGGCAGCAGCCAGCTACATACAAGCCACGCATACGAAACCAAAACAAAAATCCCAACCAAACAAACAAAAACCCATCAAAACAACAAAAACCCCATCTGTCTTTCAGAGGAAGAATTTCACCTCCTGTCTATTCTAGAATGATCAATTTTGTCTCTCTCCCCAAAATCAGCCTGGGAAGGGAGGATGAGAGCAGGGGCAGGTGCAGGATGTCTGCATCCTTGAAGCAGCAATGGGGAGAGAAACCCAGAACAATGAGAGCAGTTCAAGAGACTGAGCTTTCCTTTGACACTACCTTCTCTTAACTTCAACACTATCAATGCTAATCTTCTATAGTCTCAAACAAGGAGGCTGAAAGAAAACCAAAATGGAAGCTTTCTTAAAGCCCAGCAGAAAGTACAGGGAACCACAGACTTTTCTGTTTGGCTGCACACCTGTTTGAGTAAAAATGCACAAATGAAGACCCACTTCTTCCATCTCCTATAATGTTGAGTACTACTTAGAAGTTTCAGGAGGAGTTTTCAGTAAATAAATGGATAAATAAGACTCTATTCTTGGAATCAACCATGAAAAACATTTTCAGGTCTCTTTACATTAAAAAAATGGTGGCAAGAATTTTTTTGTAATTTTATGAAGACATGTAAGTACTAACACTGAGGAGATGTATATATATACACACTTTATTTTTACAGTATGGAAAAATGGCTTTGCCCTGATTAGGGATAAGACATGTTCCAAAATTCTCCTACATAGTCCACCACATATACTGGATGCCTCATTATAGTTCAGGCATAAACCATCAGGAGCATTTCAACATTTGGAGTCATCACCTGAGCAGACTCCCTACCACAGAATACTGTGGGATAAATCTGCCTCAGTCTTTTTGTTTAAGGGAGTTATGCTCACCTAAAATAAATAGTGGATGAAGAAGCAAGCTGTTTCCTAAAACCTGTGATACTCAGGAATATTTTTTCACTTAAGGAATATTTATCGTACAGAGTTAAATGATTCAAACGCTTATAACATAGTCCTCCATAACACAGAACTTCAAAATTCACCCTTACAAGTGTGACAGAGGGGGCACTGAAATTTGTGTCTTTGAAGTCTAGATTTCTAGGATCTACCTTCTTTCTTGATATGAATTGCCCCATTTCCATGAGGTATTTCCATTCCCTCTTGTCAATCTAGTCCTTTGCTTCCAGATTTCCTGTGTTTACAGACACAAGCAAAACCTGAGCATTTCAAATCAAACAAAACCTTCTGTTCAACCCCAAATCACTGGTTTTGACTCATACATATAAATGAAAATTTTTGCATTGGTCCATTGGTCCAAAAGGAAATAGAGGCACTTACACTATTACTGGCTTCATAGGCGTACAAACTTTGGCTTGAAGTACAGCATTGGGCCAACACATACTACCATAAGTTAACTGTTTTAAACAGCATGAAGAGCCTAGGACTGTGCCTTGCTGAAGAAGCAGTAAGTAAAAAATTATTTGGGATCAGTGCTGAAACCTACTCTCCAGATTCACTCTGCTTTTTGCTTCTGATAGGCAAGGAAAAACAGATACATGCAACATTTCCCAACCCTTCAATGCAAAATCCAAGTCCTAGAATTGCCTTCTGCAAATACAGTGATGCTCTGAATGAGGTTTGGGCATATTAAGACTTTTTGTTTAAAGACCAGCAACAGAGAGTTTCAGGGACCAGTTGTACACTTTGATCCTTTTGATGTGAAAACTTTATGTAACAATAGACTCCAGGAGAACTCTTGCAAGGCACTGCATTCTCCTTTTATTAGCTTAGTCCTGAACAATGTATTTGTGCAATGACTCAGAGGAAGGCACTGCCTCTTGAATGTAAAGACTACAGCAGACAACGTGCTAGACCAATAGTTGCCTCAACTGACATCTGGAGCTGTTGTCCAACTCTTTTTGGCGCTGTGACATTTTGAAGTTCAATAACCTTTGAGTGACTGGTTGAAAATTCAGATCTGGTAAAGGAAATAGCCCATATTATATTCTATAAAAGGAGCTTGTAAGGGAGGGAAGCAGCAACAGAGACTACCACAAAATTCCTGTTTAATATGAGATCATCCATGCTGACTGAAGTAGACTGGGCATTGTACACTGGACTTATTCTGGGCCTGCATTTTGTCAGTCTCAGAATCAGTCCCATGTGACAGGATGATGAAACCACCGAGTTAAATCAAGCAAATCACACCTCTCACACTGCTCAGTGCGGGTGCAGGAACAGCCACATGGAGTCAACCAGAGGTTTGTCTAGTACTTTACGCTATCTCCAACACCACACATATAGGTAGAGTACAAAAACAGTATCAGCCCTTTCCATAAAATAAACCTACTATTATGTTTTAAAATATCTAGCTCAATATTGTGGCAATACTACACACCCTTCCAACCTTCCTCAGATCTGGTCTACAGGTAGACGGTTGAAAAGAAGCCAAACCTAAAACTAAGAGTTTTTTCCTTGCTTAGTTTCCTCAGATGAACAAAGAGAGGTAGATGGGAATAGCACCTTTGAGAAGGAAAAAGATGGGAAGTAACAGGACCACAGACAATCCTGTCCTGGACTGCCACAAACTGCCGTGAATACAATCATGAGCTAAGCTGGTTTAGTCTCCCTGTGACCTGTTGGCTTTCACAGCCCATGCTGTACTCAGAACCATTGCTGAGCTATTTCAGCTCATTACATCACCAGAAAACCTGACTAAAGATTTCTCATTCTTAACTGACTTCATAAACTGAAATAGCTCAGTTAAGAATCCATAAATGCAGCAGTCAGATGAGTTCCAACTCCAATGAAATTTCAACCCAACCTGCTAACAGGCTATCAGCTAAACACACTATACCCCCAGTAAAGCTCCCACTTCTAAACCAAGAAGTCAAAGCACAACCAAGAAAAAAAATAAGCAAGACTTACTTACAGAGCCCCCAGAGCAAGAGTCATTCAAGAGTTATAAGTTACTCCACTATATTTTGTTCTTACACAGAACATTTCAGAATATGCCTCCAAACCAGGCAGCACAAATTTAATACAGGGTCTCCCATATCATACCTCTGGCAGCCTTAACTCTCACCCTTGAAATTTGACGTAGCCTGTTTTGCGCCTGTTTAGGAGTTAAGAATCTGCACAAGCCAAATCCTTAATTTAATCATCTTTCTATGGAGTTGAAAATGATACTAAAAAACTCTCAATCTAGCAGTAGGCACACTGAAATCACCTACACACTTTAAGACCTAGTAACAATAGTCTTGTGTTTCTGAAGTAGAATTTCAAAATTGAAATATCTGGAGCCTCCACATCTGGTCACTCTGCAGCTTGCCTTACTGGGTTTTAAATCAACCCAATTTTGCTTTTACAGTCAAGCAGGTATTATAGCCAGAGGAACAGCACAATATGCATCCTTGAACTTTCATTTAATTCACTTCTGAAATGCGACGTGGCACTACTGCAGCCATCAGCAGACAGTCCAACGTTATATAAACAATTTCAAAAGCCAAATGGATGTTGAATAGATTAAGCATTAGTTTGGAAGAATAAGGAGTTTGCAGCTTCACTAAGTTAGAAAAAAACTACCAAATGCGCATGTTTTTAGAAAGAACTGGCAGCTTTACATTAACACTAGCAAGTTTTTACAAGCAGCCTCCACACCATCAAGATGTCTTACTGCCTTTGTTGAAGGCAGGCAACAAGGAATCAAGAGACACCAGAATTTTTAAACCACCAAATGATTCTATAAGCAAATTACGAGGTTGTTCATTTCACCATGAAAACTGGTTAGTCCCATCTCCAGGATAGTTGGAATGTAAACTGTGTATTACCCAGCATTTCTTAATGCTCCTGCAAGCATAAAAAATTATCGCAAAAAGAGAGTAATCAATCACTTTCTCCCTCGTACATACCTTTGATCCTTACATACCAGTTGCAAGGCATAAGAGCTAAAAAAACCTTTAATAAATCAGTTAAAGAGAGAATGCCTATCACATAGAATGAGTACATGTTATTTTTCAGTCAAAATAATCAAGCTACATCATGAATTTTTCATCAGTCTATTGTGGAACCCATGAAAGGTTTATAAAAATAATTATGTGCGAGTAATTATATTAAACACGATTATCCATCATTAACCACATCTCACAACCACAGGAGATCAAGTGCTAGTTTGTTATTGAGTGACCATATAGAAAGTCTTACTCTTTTTGCAGAGAGAGGCACTTCAGTGTGATATTTGTGTCATGAAAGCTACTTACTGACTTCTGGCTGTCAGCACCAACGCCGGATCATAGTTCACCTCCAGACACCTATACATTGCTTTGATAAGCAGTTACATTCTTCTCAAAGCCAGAGCTCACTGACAAAGAGCGTCTCAGTGGTGGTGTACTTAACCAGGAACCCGCCCCTGTGCAGTTTCATTGAATTTAAACACCGTTTGTTCTTTGACTTTTATTAAGTTCACTTAGGTTGACCAAATGAGCTTCCCTAAAGTAAACAGGGTTATAAAATATCAGGATGATTCTATCTTTAGGTGCTCCATAAAAACAAATACTTAGTTCAACTAGAAAACTTTAAAAATGACTTTAGATACAAAAGTGTAACAATTATACTGCGCGATACATCTTTATATATCACTAAGCTCATGAAATTAAAATTTAAAAAGTTTTTGCACCATCAAGAACAGCCACAAGTCCTGAACCTCCATTCTTTACGCATTCTTTATCAGAGTAAACTGAAACTTGGGAATGCTTGGGATTCAAAATACCCTGAGCACATACTAGTGCAACACCACAAAGCATACATAATCCATCGGAAAAGGGGAAGGGGGAAAGGAAAAAAAATAGCAAGAATCAGATGGTGCTTTATTATACAAGCATGAAAGTAAGTTCCTTTGGAAAATAACTTCTTGGGTGGACTTCTGGACCAGTGAGGTAGTCCAATGGGAGAGAAAAAAAAGTGGAAGTGGAACTTGGTCCCCACGCGTGATACCTGCCAGGCAGTCCCACCCCGGGGCGAGGCCGGGGCCCGGCAGACCGCCCCCCGTGCGGCGGGGGGCCCGGCGCCGCCCGAGCGGGCCATAAAGTGCAGCAGCAGAACACGATCCAGACAAAAGCAATGTAAACAGGTGACTGATACCGGTCTCTTTGTCCGCACCGCGGCCAAGGTGAGGCGCGGGCAGCGGAGCCCCCGCAGGCTCAGGACGGTGCCACGGGGAAGCGGCGCACCCGCACCACGGGAGACAGGTCCACGCCGAGGATCCGCTGCGCTCGGCGGCGCGCCGCCGCCAGGCTCCGCCGGCTCCACATGCTGCCCCGCACACGGATGGTGGGGAACGTGGTGAGGCGGGGGGTGGCCGCCTTCCAGATCTCCTCCAGCGACTTGCCGCCGAACGGCTCCCAGGCGGC
>VXBR01009555.1:579243-603836 GCA_013400215.1 Cisticola juncidis | reverse complement strand
CGCCAGCCCGGCCCCCGGCGCGACACCGGGCTGCGATCCCCGCGCCTCCTGAGGGCGGCCCCTCCCCTCAGGGCAGGGCGCGTGTCCGCATCGCGCCTCGCTGAGGTGAGGATCCTCACAGGCGGCGGACAGAGGTGGCGTGATGTGTGAAACGTCTTGGAGTAAGGATTTGGTTAGACACTTCGATGGGCAAACTCCCCGAGGGAGTAGCCATGAGGGAACTGAGTCTAACAACAAAAATGGGCCAACAGACATGATACAGTAAAGTTCTTTATATATTAAATATATATACATCCATCCTGTTGTAGAGGGGGGTTTTAGCCTGAACCTGTTGGTTGGTCAGTCAACAACATCGTATATCATAGAATTGCAGAATAGTTGGAGTTGGAAGGAGCCTCTGGAGGTATCTGGTCAAACCTCTGTGCTCAATCAGAGCCACTGAAACCAGGTTACCCAGGAGTGCATCTGGATGGAATTTGAGTATCTCCAAGGATAGAGGCTCCTCTCTCTGCTGACCACTGATAGGACATGACAAATCAGAATGAAGCAGTGTGAGGCGAAGTTCAGATCTGATGCTAGGAAAAAGTTCTCTCAAAGGGTGGTTAGTCACTGAACAGGCTCCCCACTGAAATGGTCACAGCACCAACCCTGTCAGAGTTCAGCAAGCATCTCAATGACACTCTTCGTTATATGGTTTAGTTTTAGGTATTCCTGTGAGGAGCACAGTTGCACTCTATAGTCTTTACGGATGCTTCCAACCTCTCTGGGCAGCCTGTCTCAGTGCTCAGTTACCCTCAGAGTGCAAAAGTGTTTCCTGGTGTTTGGAGGGAACCTCCTGGGTCTCAGTTTGTGCTCATTGCCTCTGTCAGTGGGCACTGCTGGGAAGAGGCTGGCTCTGTCCTTTCTGCACTCTCCAGGTATCTGTATGTCCTGACAAGCTCCCCCTCAGCCTTCTCCAGGCTGAACAGTCCCAGCTCACTCAGCCTTTCCTTACAGCAGAGGTGCTCCAGCCTCTTCATCTTGGCAGCCCTTTGCAGCCTCTTTCCAGTGTATCCATGTCTGTCTTGTACTGAGGAACATGGATCTGGACAGTGCTCCAGGTGTGGCCTCACCACCACTGAATGAAGTGGGAGAATCTCTCTCTCAAGCTGCAGGCAACACTTTGCCTAGTGCAGCCTAGGATAATATTCACCTTCCTTGTGGCAAGGGCAGGTTGCTGGCTCATGTTCAGCCTGGTATCCACCAAGACCCCAGATCCTTTTCTCCCGAGCTGCTTTCTGTTAACACTGAGACACACACCTCATCATCAGGATTGGCTCGATATCCCAACAAAGCATATCCCAAATGAAACAGTAAAAACTTACTTGATTGAGCCCTTTGTGAGAGTCACCACCCTGCTGAGTCCACAGCAAGGCAATTCCTGCATGGCACTGCTACACCTGCAACTTTTGGAGCACAATTTTGTCAGCTGTTATGAAGTCCCATGTTCCTCTGGATCATGCTTTCCAATATTTCAGATTGCTGTCTCAGGCAGAGTATCTTATTAGGTTCCTGGATTGCTGGAATTAAATGAGAGGTCTTGCCAGCAGCCAGAACAGCAAGGTGCCAGCAAGGGCAGAGGTGGTTTAACCTACTGTACAAATCCTATTTGGAGTTTGATTAGATGCCTAACTAATTACTTTCTCTCACCATGGGTAAAGGGAGAGGAATAACATTTTTCTTCATAGACAGTCTTTGTTCTGTAATTAATCTTTCAGATTAGAATAGGGAAATCTTTTATTCTCAGCTCATCAAGAACCTAAATGGGAATGTCTAGAAATCCAGTCAAAGTAAGAGGCAGAAATTCTGCATAAGAAATTATTCCTTACTGCCAGTGGAAATGAATTAATTTTCTTCACAGCATAATTCAACTTGTGTTCATGGGAAACTCAAGAATATTAATCCAAATAGCCATTTAAAGTGGGTATTAACAAAGCTATTTTAAATCTTCATGGAGACAGTCTCAAGCTACAGCCATATTCTGAACCAGGTTTGTAAATGACCCATTTTTTAAAAAGAAACCTTTCCCAGAATGGTGGTGTTAGAGCTGTTTTTAATGGGATCCATTTCACAGTGTACTTTAAAATGCAGTCATGCAGCCAGATTGATTTAACTGAGGGAGGTGTCCTATAAAGCAGAGGACAAGAGCCCAGAGCTGGGAGCATCAGGGACAGGCATCTCCTGATCCAGCTGTGCTGCTGTTGGTCACAGTCTGGCTCGGGTGACCACGGCTTAGCAGAAGCTCACCACCTGCTGGACCACAGAAGCTGCCCTGGGCTCACATTCTCGATGGAGGCAGCTATAATTCAGCAGCTCAGCTGACAAATGGGCCCTTGTTAATCTGCAGAAACCCAGTTGCCCATTGGCCACAACATTTTCCCAAAATTACAAACATTTCTGGCATATAACCCAAAAATCATTGAGGCACGGGGCGGGGGGGAAGATTCTCAAGTAAGTAGTAAATGAGTCACTACATCTGCAAGTGAAAAGACAGATCAGCACATTTGCTCATGTAGTATTCATTTATTAGTTTTACTTTTAACTTAACCAATGGACAATATCCCATTAAGGCATGGGATGTAATCTTACTTTTACAACTTCATTATGAGTTTTCTGCAGTGTAAACTCTTCTTTTAATACCCTACAAAGTCATCTCAAGAAAATTCATTGCCTATTTTCTAGTAATTTCCAATAGTTCAATACAGTAAAGACAATGATAATAAAATTAATAATCCTTCTGAAGTGCATAGGTCTTCATTTCAATCATACTACTTCTTGTAAGCATTAATTATCACACATAGTACTTCTGAGTTATGTAAGTAAATATCGCTTTTCCTTAATAGATGAATAAAATGAAGAAGTGGATCAAAATGGCTTGACTAAGATGTATAGATTCAATTTTCCGTAGATCTTCTAGCAATCATTATTCTAAAAATACAGGAAGTGTCCACACTGGAACAGAGAAGAGTAAAAAAAAAAAAAAAAAAAAAAAAAAAAAAAAACACAAAAAAACCCCTGTAATCTTTGTTTCCAATTATTTGTTAGAATTTCTTTTCTGTATTGAATTCTCGAGAAGGAAGAGCAAAGTACCAAATGAGAAAGTGTACACTTAATTGCTGCACAACAGAGACACTTTATTTTCTTTAATGTTATCTGCCTGGTACCAGAAAAAACCCACTGGTAACTGCTGATTATTTTAAGTGTTAGCAATCTTATCTGTACAAATGATCACACAGTTTTGGGTCTTGCTGATGAGCCCTTAAATCCTGGTTATTAAGTCACATCACTTCTGATGACAGGACTTTTCCTTCACCATACTCAAGCTCGTCTACCCAGGTTAGCAAAAGCAGCCTTACTGTCCAATGTCTTCAAAGATAAACAGTCTTTCCTAGAATAATTACTTTTGCTCTTGAGAGGTTGCATTAGCTGGCAGCCTGCTTCACTTAATGTGGTTCCCAAATGCCTTTAAGTATATTTTCAGGAAAGTTTGTGTGGCCATGCAAGCATGACTCCACATCCATTCACAACTAAACTTCAGCTGTTATCTGATAGTCATCAGGTTCCTAGGCCTGAGAAGTGCCCAGCAAGTATTGGCAAAATTCCTGAAAATACTTTAAAAGAGAGACAAAAGCAAACAAATTACAAAAATTATTTCTCAATCAGTAATAAGGGAGGAAAAAAAATCGTGGAATCACTATCTGTAGAAATCACAGCTGCAGTAAAAAGGGGGAGTAGGGTGTTAGAAATCACTATAAAAGGGATAGAAAGAAAAACAGGAGACAGCATTCTGCTGAGTGCGAGTCTATTGTGCCTCCACAAATCTTGAATGCTACGCATTTCTAGTCTTACCATCTCTAAAGAAAATAACAATGATACAAAGAAGGGCAAGCAGCATGAGCAGAAATATGGAACAGCTTCTCAATGAAAAGAGATTAAATAGGCTAAGACTCTTTAGCTTGAAAAAACAGATGGCTGAAGAAGAATATGATGAACGTTTATAAAAATGTGATAGTACAGAGAAAGCAGATAAGAAATTATTATGTCTTAGTTTTCATAATCCAAGAATGACAGAGAAGAACATGAAGCTATAAAGCAGCAAACTTTAAATGGCCAAAACCACATGTGTTGGGTTTTTTGGGGAGGGGGGCTGGTTCCCCCAGATGACTCATAATTAGTTTGTAAAGCTCATTTTTCAGCAAAGTTTGGGATACCAAAATGGGAAAAATATACCCCAGTACATCTGCAGTTGTTACAGAGCACACTATCCAAACATATTAGACATGACTGGAAGAAAAAGTCCATCAATAGCTCTCGTGCATGAAAACTGTGGGCACAGAAAGGCCGTAAGCCAAACGCTAGGAAAGGAAGGAAGGAAGAACATAACTGGGGAAGTAACTATCTGTATTTGCATCATTCTCACACTCTTTCCCTAACCTTCCTGATCTGGCCTCTAACAGACAAGGACACTGGACTGGGTGGACCCTGGAGCTGGCTGTCAAGGCGGGTTCTACTCTTCAGACCTGTTAGAAAGGGGCATCTACATCAATTAAATGTAGTATTTCTTTCTCAGAGCTTTACTGTTGCATCAGCTTGCAACAACCAGAAGAACATGGTCTTGTGCTTAATGGTAACAAAGCATTTGCAGAGAAAGAATCACAGAGGTTCCAGCATCCATCAGCAGCTATGAGCCATACTTGGGCAGAAGCACAGCAAGGATGGAGCCTGAGGTAAGGTGTATTCTACTGGCTCCAGTCATTGCATACTCATTTTTTGCTTTGTTCATTGCCTCAGTACACTCTCTTTCAAAAAGGTGACAGTACGCAGAGGGGAGGAAAGGATTTTTTTTCAAAATAAGCTTTTATTTTAATAGCATTCATTGACAATGTTTGAGAGAGGAAAACATCTCTAACAAATTTAAGAAGACTGATTCATTCACAAAAAGCCTGCATTAATCATAAAAGTAAAAGCACACAAAGGGGCATGCTTTGTGATACAGAAAACACTCCTGGAAGACACCTTAGCAGAGAGTAACATTTTTTCCCCATTCTGGGAAATAATCTGTATGTGATGCACATAATGATACAAACTGTACATCACTTATGATAGCTTATCACACAGCTATCAATAAATACTGATAATAGCCTAGCTGGTTGTTTACTACAGTCATGACAATCTCGGTCTACAACATTAACAAATCCTTGCTTTTTATATCGAAAATTAAATCTCTTCTTGCTAATCCTGTTTTTATTTCCTTTTGTTTTTTTCTTATTCCTTTCAGTCCACCTAAGCCATCTGTTTAACCAGTTCTCTTGGCTTTGACTATATAATACTCCCAAATCTTCCGTCTTCGCTACCCTTGAAGTAATTCACCGGAGGTTAACTTTGTTGTAGACAAAGTAACAGTACTCTAACCACTGTGTCACCACTGTGTCATCTTTGGAAAGCCAGCGCAGAGTCAGAGAGCCACATTGTATCATCTTCACCAATTAAGCTGCTAAGGCGAGTAGAAAAATGGTGGGAAATACTGTGGATGTAGGGTTTGGAAACTGCACAAACTAGACCAGGGGGAAAAAATCTCCAACATCCTTATTATAGAGTAAATGCTTCCACAACTTAGATCATGTCAGAACACCTATTCCAGTTTCTTTTCTGTTCTTACCTATTTCATTCTAAAACGACTTTTAAATGGAGCTTCCAAAGGAGGTGGAGCTCTGAGGATTTCAGGATGTGGGGAGTGCCTGAGGTCTTTCACTGAGGCGAGAGCAGTGGGAGGTGGTCTCGTAGCCTGCAGGAGCTGCGCCGTTGTTGCGAAACTGTCACCAGGAGAAGATGTCACCAGGCTGTGCAGCAACATAAGAAAAACATGTTTTTCAGGGCGGTTGTACATTCGAACAGGTTGAACAGAGGTTGTAAAGCCTCCAATCTCAGAGATGTTCAGAAACCTATTGTACACAGTCCTGAGCAGCCTTCTGTAGCTGACCCTGCTTTGAGCAGTAGAGCTGCACTAGAAGATTGCAGAGATCACTGCTGGTCTCCACCATTTTGTGAACTTGTTGTTCCACTGATTGCAAAAAGCCAACTCCTTTTTTCTTTTTTCTATTCTTTTTTAAAAATACTGTTTTCTGCTGGTACAGTTTCTGCTGGAACATTCTCCTTCTTCTATTTCTTCAGTCACATTCTGTCTAAATTCTGTTTCCTACTGTATATCCTTCAAATGCTAATCCTTATTTACAAACCAGAAGTAGAATATGCGCTGCTTTCCTGTACAGGACCAACTGATAACTTTTCAGTATTATCAAAGGTGTAAAATGGGTCAGTACCGATTCTTGAATATAGTTCCAGCATAAGAAATATATTGCCCAAGAACACGATTCTCACACATCACAGATTGTGTCATCTTGTAATATTGATTACATTGTTTCCTGAGGCATTCTATTTAAAGTACCATCACTGTTAAAACAAGTGTGAATTTCATTCACTCGTCTCAAACCAGACAATTTTTAAAGCCAACTACCAATTATTAAAAACCTTATCAATTAAATCTTATTTCTTGATACCACCATGTGGCTGAGCATGTCAATTTGTGAATTCTTCTTGTGTTATCCTCCAGCCTGTGCTGTCATTTTCCTTCCTACCAGATTTGTGCATTACCAGATGAGCTGACAGGACAAATTCACTCCAGAACAGAGAGACCTGCAATTAATTTTTTTTTTTTTTAACTTGCCACAGGACACAATGTAACGTTTATATTGGATTTATGTTTTATGCTGGTCTAGGGAGGACACTACACGTGATCCAGCATGAAGTCCATGGAGAAAAGTTACCCTTCAAGCTTTGAGTGAATTAGTGTGAGGGAGTTGACACTAGCTCAGCTTTGTATATCATATGGATGTGGCTTTACTACATAGAGAGTTACAGCAGCTTTACTGTGTCATTAGACCACGTCTTAGGCTCGTTCCTATTTGTTCTCTCTGTCCAAATGAATCTTGCAAAATCTACTGCCCGCTGTGTTTGTTTTAATGGAAAGTGACAGAAACTGATTTTGGCGTATTTTCCTTGTCGTCTTTGGCAGTTTCACAGGGCAGAGGAGAGAGAGCTTTAGACACTTTAGGTGGAAAAGGTCTTGATCTCTCTGTTTCAGTGAAAGTTGCAAGCAGCCAATTATTATGTAGATTTAGCTGTTAGCATTAACACCTCCTTTTGAATCTCTCTTTTGTTCTCCGAGTTAGGCATGGGCTTCAAAAGCCTGGAAGGCTTATCTCCGCCCAGCTCCCTCGCTCCTGGCAAGGGCCCTCTGTCCCCGCCGCAGGGGGGTTTGGTGGCCCCTGCGGTTTGGATGCAACGCCGGGAGCTGGCACAGACCTGGCGCACGGAGCGTGGAGTTGCCCCATCACCTCACGTCACATGAGCTGAATATCTTTACTACACAGAGATACTGCCCCGGCTTACACTTGCTAGAAGTCTGCCATATTACTTTTAGCAGTATAATTTTCTTTTCCTTGAAAATATTTTTTACATTATTCAATGGAGATTCAGTTCAAAATGCCTCAAGTGTGATTTATATAATCTTCCCCAAATATTCTAATAATTTATAGTTTTTTAGCACTCGGTTCACAGTATTTCTTATAATCATTTTAAAATTCTTGTGAATTCACGCCAACACACAATAAATACCAAAACTGTATAATTTGAACACATTAATTATTTTGACCATTTTCGATAACATTGCTACAAAGAAAGAATGAAAGTAGATTGATAATACATTGAGAACTGGGCTTTTAGATGACACATTTTAAAAGGAAAGATTCTCTGTAGCTATAGATACCCTTCATTTTAATACAGGCACAACGACAGATACTAGCTGAGGTTCTGACCCTGTGCATGATCTGCATTATTATAAAGGCTCTCCACAAAAGAGGCGAGTTCATTCATCCTCCGTGAACCTGCAATGGCTCTAGGTGGATGAGTAGCCTATTTAGCAGAATTTTAAGATTATCTTTCAGAAATGCAGTAAATTTTTAAATTGTGTCTGTTGTCACAGAGACATATACAAATGTTATCAACCAGTAATTGAATTAAGTATTTTCCAAAATATACAAGGGACAAAACTTTCATTGTAAAGTCAAAAAGTAATCAAAGTTAACAAATCATCTATAAGTGATCCCCATTCGCCTCAGTTATCTTTGGAAGGCTCCTCCAAATAAGAAATAGTAGTGGTTTGATCTTTCACTGCCTTAATTAAACCCGTGGTAAGCCCTAGTGTGGTCATTTACTCCAGCAAAGGAGCTGCAATTAATACAGTTTATACAGTTAATACAGTTTATTAGTTTATTCAGTTTAAGCTCAGTGAGCCATTTTTGCTCACATTTAACAGTATTCACATACGGGTTACTATTTGTTTAATTAAAGCCATATAATTAAGCCAGAATTTTCACTGTCTATTAGCATTCCCTCACATTTGCATTTTGGGTCCTAAGATTTCAACACTGGGAACTCAAAGTTAAAGTACCGATGTATTGTCTGGAGGGAGCTGCTTAGAGCTCAGCATTTGCAATTCATGGCCTAAGCCATTCATTTTTCCCTTGCAGACAGTGAGAACTGCAAATGGCCCATCGCTTTGGAAAAAGTGATCATTATTTAGAAGTGTAAATGAAGATGCCAGAGGCTAACCTCAGGTTTTGGCTGAAACAAAGACTGGTGTCTCTGGTCTGTAGCAATGGATTGGACATGTCATAACAGAGAAATACCACATTTATCCTCAACATTACATGTTACATACATTGGAATCATCTTCCTTTTCATACTCTTGAAATTCTCCATTCCTTTTCTAGCTTCTTCCTGATCCAGATTCTTCCTAGTTGTCCTTCCCTGACTGAAAGCTGAATCACTGAAATTCCTGCCCTTTTGCTTCTTGCCAAAATGAGATGGTATTTCCAAAAGCACTACTTCCTCCCACTGACTAATATAGTACAATATCCTACGATACAGGTTTGCTTGGCTTGCTGCATGTTCTGTTTTATCCCACAATGTTTGTAGAATTAAACAATTTAGTTACAAAGTGGATAAGATGTAGATCTTGATATGTACAGGCCACGTACAATAGCAAAGGAAAAACAAATTAGGAAGCAAACAATAGAGAAAACTGAAAGACTGAGACTCCAGGTCTGATGTAATGATTGTTGATAATGAACCATTGCTGAAAATGGTTGCCAGACATAATGTCTATTTGCATATGATTTGAACAAAAACCAAACCAAAACCAACAACAACAACAAAAAAGTCCAGCTCAACAAGGCAGAGATTGTAGAATGACTTTCCCCAGTGGCAGGCATTTCCTAGCAGACAGTTCTCATGACAGGAGAGGTTTAAACACTTGAAGATGGAGAGTTTTCCAGTTATACAGAAGTGGAAAGATTAGAAAGGGATTAAAATATTAACACAGGAAGACAAGTGGATTGCAAGGAAATGTCTCACCCGATGGCAAACTGAATCACACACATTTTGAATCACTGAAGTCTGATGTAGGCTTGCTGTCAGCATGGATATGAGCATTTCACCCCTTTATCTCCACGATTTCAGAAAAACGTTATGCTTAGTTTAGGTAGGAATCCTCTTGGAATCCTGATTACAGTGAAATGAAATCTGTCACAGTTGTAGATATATTTTCAGTCAAAAATTATAATTTCCTTACATCAATCTCTTCTTTAAATTAACCTATGGTTATGTGACATCCAGAGCAGAAGTGGAGAGATGTGACAAAAACAAATTGATCATTGTTATGTCAGTTCAACTCCTATGCAGCCTCCTCTCCCTCCTTGTGGGCTATCTTCCAGTGCATTAGCTTTCCTATAAGTTACTCACCAATTCATATTTGGGATCAAATCCCTAGTTACTTCCACTTCAAACAGCATCTCCAGTTTCTGATCCAGAGATACACTATTTAGTTACTGCTCGTAAAAAGGTATTCTTTTCAGCAGTATGTCATGTGCTGATATTAAAGATGAACAAAGCTAGTGAAACTAGGTCAAAGAGAAACCATTTGGACACATAGCTACTGGTTATCTGGCACATCTGTGTTTGACTTTGTCTCTCACTATCCCTCAACCCAGTTGTCTTGAACTATGGCTATTACAGTAGGATTCCTTTAGTATAATTCATTAGCACTACTGCTTTTTGTAGAGCTGACTAATCAAGCACTGGTAGAAAAACATGAGCCATGGTTTCCCAGAAGTGTTGTAACCCTTAGCTGTTGCTTGTTTTAAATTTATCATCAAAATAACTTTTCTGAAAAGTCTGACATCTATGGCAGGATAAAGTGTTTTGGGTTTTTGAAAATATCTTCAGGACAAAACCCCTCTTTCCTGTCCAAGCTTAGTTGACATGGAGATATACTTTACCAGGCCTAACAGTTTCTACATTTGAAATGCAGAGCTCTGTAAGGAGACAGGAACAATATTGGGGGCAGTAAAGGCAGGCTGCTCCACCAGAGAAAGCACGGACCATGGGAGCTGAGGGTGACAACACAGGCAGGAGGACTGCCTCACCCATGAGTATCAGGAGTTTTGTTGTTGAGTCCCGATCAGGAGCAGCTCTGGAGGCAGTGATCAGGGTCAGCCTCAGAGCAGGAGGTCTGTCATGATGAGTCAGGTCTGAGGCCAAGCCAGGAAGTCAAGTCAAACCAGGGTGGCAAAGTCCAGGTCAGAAGAAGAAGGTCTTGAGATGAAGTGCAGACTCAGCTGCAGGCAGAAGAGCTTTAAGTTAAAAGCAGCTCCCAAGGGAGAGACAGGCCCGCTCTCTTCTTGGCAACAGCTCTTACCAGCAAAGAAGCCAAGGTGGACTCAGAGCGCCAAACTTTTTTGAGCTGGGAGAAACACTGAATAGACTGAATTGACTGAAGGTCCATCTGTGACAGTGGCCAGCTGTAGAATTGGCTTCATGCTCTTGGTTTTGCCCTGTAGGCCAGGTACTCCAAATGAGCAAGAAGTTGTGCTCCTAGCTGTCTTCTGTATGTTCTTCTCCTGCAACATCCAGGTAAAGAGGCAGAAAAAGAAGAACCAGCACCACTATGGCTGCAGCACTCAGGGTCTGCCCCTCTCCCCATCAACACTGTGAGATTTGACATTACCAACTTCTAAAGTTTCACCTCATTCTTTTGGGGAAGAGACATGGACTGTAACTACTGCTGCATCTAACACATTCGTACAGCTACCCACACAAATCATCACCTGAAGAAATAGCTCCCCACCATTCCTAAACTTTCCTCTCCATTCCCAAGGCTAGTTGGAGTAATCCTTATTTCATTACGTGTATCACTACCCTTTTCAACTAATATTTTGTCTGTCAAGCTAATGCCTCATTTTTAAACACAAACAACCCCATTCATCTTTCATTTCCTCTCCCTATAATGTGCTTCTTGCATGCAGTTCCTTCTGCTCTCAATCCATTTTCATTTTCTTCTTTGTCCCCTTTTTCATTTCCCTTCCACCTGCCACCAAACCATGTAATTTCTTTCCACCTAGATCTAGAAAAGTTGTGAGTATGAAATTTAACATGGTAAAGAAGCAATTGGATGGTTTCTGTACAAGGATTGAGTGGTTAGACTTCTAGCCTGTGAAGAACAGGCTTATGGGAAAGAAAAATGGGGAATGGTTGTCTGCTGTTTCTTGTAATACAAGATCCAGAAAGCAAAAAATCAAATTCTCAGGTGGCAAACAAGAGACACTCTTCTATGCAGTGCATAAGTGAGCTGTGGAAGTAATTACAAGATGTCATGGGTTTCAAAAGCTTACATTATCCAAAGAATAATTAGACAAATTCATGGTTAAAAATAATCTAACAAGTACTATTAGAAGAAATCCTACCACAGGATCAGTCCTTGGCCTGGATGTGCTAGTGAGAAGCTTGGTTGTCTCCCCAGGATTAAACCTGGAGGATAGCCTGGAGTGTCCAGTCCTCCTCCAGGTATATAAGTGGCAGTTGCTATACTGGTGATGATGAAAATAATAATTAACATTACAGGGCTAGATCAAATTATAGTTCTGAAGGATACTGCAACAAGGTGGTCTAGTTTGAGGGTGGGAAGCATGGAGGAGACAGAGGCCCAGAGTCCCCCTCTAGCATGTGAAGACCAAACTCTGTAAAGAAACTTGCCATTTTCATGTACAAACTTTGCACTTACTAATTTTGAAAAGAATAAATACTGGTAAAAGGCAGCTATCATCACTTATGTAACCTGTAAGCAGGCCTCAAAGACTATAATTAGAAAGGAGGAAAGAAAGAAGAAAATTAGATTCTTGCCATAACCAGTTTTAACTGGGAATATGTTAATATATGTTGGTACCTGCTGAACAAAGTAGTTTACCATGAGAAAATAGAACCTATAAGGCTGAAAAAAGTATCCATCTTGTCCTGTCCCAATGCAGGAAGTGAAAGATGTAATCACATGCTTATTTTAAGCATCTAAGTGAGATGCTGAAACACCCATAGAAAATGCATGAATTTTCTGTGTTAAAGAAAAAAGTTTCATTAATTTTCTCAGATAAAGAAAAAAGTGGCATTCTGGTTTCAGATGCTCTGAGTTTGTGTTTAAAATACACTAAAGTTGATAGTGTGCATGCTCTAGGATTGTATTCTTGGATTCCTCCAGGCACTGAGGTACATGTACTCCTCCATTTTCTAAGCATTAGGTGTACTGAGGTGACACAAGGGAATTCTTCTGTATCCACTACAAATAGAAAAAAATATTAAATGCCAATAATGAGAGAGTCATCATACTTCACCCAAGACAAATGGAGACCACTATCAATATAAAGCAAAGGGACAACAAGCGACCTACCATTGTGAAGAGATAAATGTCTGTCACTTCCCTAAACATTTTTTGACAGAGTGTGGGCCAACAGATGTTCACCCTGGTTACTTGTGGGAAACACAGGAAACACAGGAAGATCGTGAAATCGTCCTGTATGCCAGGACAGGCAGATGTGTTCTGGACCATCCACCTGTGCACAGTAAACCTCCCTACACTGAGCGTTGCTCTGAAAATAAGGCCACCCTGAGGGAAACTGTGCTTCAGTTAATGCCAAACAGCTGCAATCCAGTTCTGAGTTCAGTGTACATATTTGTAGATAGCTGTTAGCAGCTGGCTAGCTGTCTGCCTGCAAAGACTCCAATAATGTCAAGGTTATTTTATTAACACTGAATAACTTAGTGAATGGATTTGGTTATGTGGCATGGCTGTATGAGCACACGCAAGAAAGCCAAGCCACTGAATACAAACCATAAACAAGCTACCTGTCATAAAACAAATGTCAGACAAACACTAATAGCACAACTGACTGAAAAGGAATGGGAATATGCCCTCTTCATTGCACAGTGCTATATTCCTTCACCCTAGTCTAAAGTGTTCTCACCTGAATTCTTATCACTGGTCACCACAAGGCTGTGAGCACAAAATATTCTCTGTGTTACATCCCTGCCTAGTAACTATGAGTCATTTACTTCCTAGGTGCCTGTTCTACATCACTGTCTTAATCCCAGCTCTGTGTATAGATTTCCTCCTTCTCCTGACAGGTACATTGGAGGTCACTGCAAGCAGCAGCAACAGAGAAGTCATTGGCTTCACCAGTATAGTAGGCAAAACCCTCCTGCCTTTGGCCCAGCTCTGTGGTCTCTCATCACTGCAGAATGGCTGAATACAGCAAGACCTGTTCCCCCCCAGGACAGTCCATGTGCCTGTGCTTTCTCCATGTCTAGCAGGAACAGACTGAAGGCAGGAGAATGCCCTTGTAGAAAGCTTTTGGCTGAACATGTCAGCAATTTACACCCACTCCAACCAACACCAGCCAAATGGCAGATGTTTTCTCTTTCTAAAGGGAAACAACCAGCTTCTCTATTTCCTCCTCTCTTTCTTTTGTCTAGAAGAAAACAAACTTTACTGTAGGCTTTTCTTTTAAGTCCACCAACTGAGTGCTGAAGAAACATATTCCCAGCAGTTCCTTGTGTTGAGGTTCCCGAGTGAGTTTCAGCTCTCCCTGATAGCAATAGGTTATTGTGCCCTCAGTAGTACTTGGGGTTTCTTCCTAACAAGTGAAGGGCCAAGAACATCTGCAAATTAGCAAATACAGTCCATCTCCCATGGCCAGTGACTGAGGACTGGAGCCAGGGAGGGCTGTGCCATCACCAGCTTCAAAGGTGAACAGCTCATCCTTCTACCTACCCATACAGATTTTCTGAAAGTCTTTCAATCCAAGCAGGCTTTCTAGGGGGTTAGTATTATTCTAAATATATTTTAGATTTTTTAATAGAGGTCAAACATTTTAAAATTTTATCTTTCAACTTAAAAATAGATGTTTCTTTAAAAATTCAATTTGCTCCAGAAAAGCCTAGTATTGAAGGTAATTAGTATTGCTGACTGCATACCATTTAACTTCATACTGTTCATCAGAAACTGTGGCTTCTCTTTTTTAAAATATCATTTCCCGTAAGTCAGCATGCCGTTCTACTGGTATGCTTTTCATTCTTTTCTTTGTGTACAGCATAACTTGATCATCTTCTCATGTTACTGGAGAGGTATTTATAATGGTTTCATAACCATTTGACTTCTTTTACTGACCTTGATAATATTTGCTGTATATTTTGCTAATATCTTGACAAGGATCTTTACATCTGAATTTAATAGTTTGTCCTGGACTCTGCTTTCCTGTGACAATAAATCCAGGCATAGTTATTATCTTATGAGCTTGAATAGAAGCCACCCCACCAGCAGTCTGCTGGTGCTCTGAGGGTGTTGAGTTTTACCATGCTACATGGTGATATTCTGGCAGATAACATTCTGTCATAGATATCCCATTGTGTCTAATAACTGAAGTGACAGTAGATTTCATTTATGAGTTTTCAAAGACTTTTACCTGAGAAGCTGTGCAGAGAAGGTGGCAGCAGAAAAGCAGATGGTTTGAGGAAAAAGGCTAAGCTTCCATCTGATGCCCAGCATCACATATGGCTGGCTCAGTGTTCCTGGTATTACTCATGCAGCGAGAGCTTCATGCCTGTAATGGTTATCTGCTTCACACAGCAGGAGAAGTAAGGCTGTCACCTCCTCAAACGTAGCCATTTGAGCTGAGAGAAGGGATATTGCAGGGCTTATGGAAAGGTTTGACAAAATCATGGATAGTGCTCATGCTCCTGGGTACAAGGAAGGGAAACATTTTGCAGAAAATGAAGTCAAGAAGATGAAAAAGATTGAAATTACAAAGGAGTCATCAAGATTCACATCACTGGAAGATTATAGAAGTCAAGACATGTGAACTAGCCTCAGCATCAGCAGCCACCTTCTCAAGCAATGCACATTCCTCAGTGGCAATTTCAGGCCAACCTTGTGTGTAGGTGTTAGTGTCCTGAAGATGTCAGAAGCCTCACTGGGCCATGTGGCACCACTGGGCACCCCCAGCTGTAACCCCCAGCAAAGGCAAGTCTGCAAAGCGTTTGGACAGCCCAGCTCCCATGTGAGCTCCTTAATCCAAGCTGTCTGCTCATCTCTGGCAAAGCCTCAGCTCAAAACCTGGTAGGCAGCTGAGAGGCAGCCGTGGCACAGCACCTTGAGCTCTCTCATGGAGCCTGTCCTCAGCAAGAGCCGTCCTCCCTTTCCTGTCTTACTGCTCTCTGCCAGGAGCTGGATGTTCAGAACTGCATTGAGATGCTTACATGACACAATTTACATGGTGAGTTGATGGGACGTGAAAGCTCTGCTAATGCTTGTTTTGGATGACACATGTCGTTGAGATATCAAAATCATTGTCACCAACTCTCTTCCAGAAACACACAAATATTTCGTATCTCCATACCCTAAGGATCTTTAATTACTTAGATATCAGTGACTGAAAACAGAACTGACTATGGGTTAGGTCACCTTTGGGTTAGCGTGGGTAAACGCTTGCGGCTGCCATTTGGGGAGCTCGGGTGGGTGACATGACTGTTCCCAGCCCCGGTGGATCGGGGCAGGGCAGGCAGGACTGTTCCCAGCCCGGGTGGATCGGGGCAGGGCAGGCAGGGCTGTTCCCAGCCCGGGTGGATCGGGGCAGGGCAGGCAGGACTGTTCCCAGCCCGGGTGGGTCGGAGCAGGACAGGCAGGACTGTTCCCAGCCCCGGTGGATCGGGGCAGGGCAGGCAGGGCTGTTCCCAGCCCGGGTGGATCGGGGCAGGGCAGGCTGGGCTGTTCCCAGCCCCGGTGGATCGGGGCAGGGCAGGCAGGATCCAGCCCCGGTGCGGGCGATGTCCCTGCCGGCCCAGCAGGTGTCCCCACAGCACCGTGTCCCTCCGACCCGGCAAGTGACGCAACGCGGCGCGCGGGGCGGGCGGTGACGTCACACCCGCGGCGGTGACGCAGTCACAAACGGGCGATGGCGCGGCGGCCCCGAGAGCCGCGGCCTGCGGAGCCGCTGGGCTTTGTGCCCTTGGGCTGCTGCCGTCATGTGAGGCACCGCAGCGGGGCCGCGATGGCTGCGGGGCACAAGGCACAGGCCCAGGAAAGGCCACCCGCTTAATTGCCTCGGCGCGAAACTGGGTGCAAGAGGCCTCTCCCTGGCGGGGATGGCAGGTCAGAGAGGCTGGGTAACAAAGCTCACCTACAGTGAGGTCGCAGAGGGTTTGTGGTCAGCTGAAAGGTCTGGGGTCATGACAGCCAGCATACTCCTCACAGAAATACCTCCAAAGGCTGGTCTAAATCCTCCTCCATGGGCTGAATCTGGACTTGTGTTCAATATCCCAGCAAGTTTCACTGCCAAAAATTGCACATGGATTTCTCCAGGCACATCAAAAGCAAGACCTTCCCTTCTCCCTGGCTGCAGGACCTGTGATGGATTTGCTTATCTCAAACTCCACAGCATTTCAACGTACCTAATTTGGTTAAATGAGATTATCAGACTAACTCAGATTCAAACATCTGGTTTCTTCCCTAATCACTAGTGAAAAGAATCCTTGCTTTTTGTACTCCTCCTTTCATGGAATTAAGGCTGGAAAACAGGGTAATGCCAAGTTCCATTGTAATGACTGCCAATACAAACACTGCTGCCATTGCACGTGCACCCTCTGTGTACAAAATCAGATCCTTTCTGAACCTTCAGTGTTCTTGGCTCCACACTCTTCATCCCTTAACTACATGGAACCGTAAAATATATTTATTCCTGTGGCACCCCTCAATGGACCATGCATCACCTAAATAATTATTTTGTTAAGAATGCCTTGTACAATCATTGGCCTCCATATATTTCACCTACCATTAGTTTAATTGAGGTTCATTCATGGTGCTCACCTCACAGATACCAGAACATCTCACAAGCTAAATTCGGGATTTCAGATCAATCAGCGTTTGATGTGCCTTCACTCTTAGCAGATGGACACTGCTCTGAATATCTTGCTGTTTATCCAGGTGAAACTGACTTAACTCAGCCAACAGTGTTCTTTCCTGAGCTTTCAACACTTCCAGTTAATTCATGTACTGAACAGTCAAGCCATGGTATTTAGGATTGCTCCCTGTCATTGGCAACCTCCTGGGTGCAAACACTTAACTCCTAAACTCCCAGCAACACCTCTTCAATTATCCCTTTCATCTACAACCCTTGTGATGCCAATTACTTGAAACAGAGGCAAAAATAATGAAAAGTAAGAATTCAAGTGTGGTTGACACTTCCAGTGCTCAACCTGTCAAGTTGAAGGAGTCACTAAACTCTTCTGGGCTTCACTTTTTCATAGAAGTCTGAGAAGCCTCATTCACAGGTGTTGGAGCCCAAGGGACCATGTAGTCCTGTGCCAGCAGGTCACCTCCAGGGAAGCTCTGTGGCATTGATCCTCATTCATAAGGACCAGCTTCCCACCACATCTGCAGCCACTCCTCAGGGGCAGGCTCTGCAGTGCCTGCTGTCCTAATACCAGCAACTTCTGTGCCTAAAACAAGTTCTTCTATGTAGCTCTTTGTAGTCACTCTTCTGGAGGGTTTTTCAAAATGCAGTCTTCAAAGTCAGTCATTCATTTGGGTTTGTTACAGATCCCTGTATATCAATAATTCCTCTATGGTGTGGTCTTGTACTCTTCCTCTGGATATAGCAGGATGTTCTACACATTTATTTTATTTTATTCTCTTTAAGGGAATCCATGAAGAGTCCAAAGCCAACCTGGAGTATTTTAAATCATCTGAGATCAGAAAGGAAATACCATTCTAGGATCTTCCCATGTGTCCCTCATCTTGATGTGTTTATTCATGACAACCTACCACACATTTTTAGGGTACTTTTGTACTTTGGAAAGACTGCAGCCTCTGTTATATCCAGGTCTAGGTTACCTTCTTCAAGAAGGAAAATCACACCATCTCAGCTAAAACATTTTATTATTGGAGACACAAGGGAAAAATACTGGGAAAGAACATAATCTTCCCAGAGAAGAACAATTGCTCCCTGCTGGGATGAAACACAAGGCTCCTGCATGTCTGCCTCATGTGAATTTAGGAAGACTTCCTGTAGTTTCTGAATTGCATAAAAGAGATTATGAATGTTGTTCATGAAACTATTATTGTGGGCTATGTCTGTTCAGTAGCTGACAGACAGCCAGTTGAACAACTATAAAGAGATCCAACTCAGTGTCCTGCCTGTTTGCAGCCACACAACTGCAGGTGCTGCAGGCAGGCTGGCCTAACTTGACCAAAACACTTGGGGCTGGTGTTCTGGCCTGGAAAACATGATCTGGCCAACTGACATATTTTAACTGCAGAAATAAGAGACATTAAAGATTTCTATCACACCTAAGTAGTGTAGCAGGTATCCAGCTGATATGTGAGGTAGTGTGACTCTGAGTCATGATGCAGACTGACATTGCTGCATTCCCTTTAGGGTGCAGAACTGCAACTCAAAGTGTAGATCAAGGGAGAATAAGGCACATCTTACTGTGTGGAGAGTGTGAAGAACAGGCTCTGACCAGCCCTTCACAACAGTGACTGCCTTCCACAAATGACTGGGATACACCCCCCACCCAAACTGGGCGTAGTTACCACGTCCTCCTCAGCTGAATGGCTCAGGCTTCAAGCTGTGAAATACTAAAAGTGGTTTGCACAATTTGCTGGAGACCCATGGCTTTGCAATGCTAGCAGAAAAGTATGCATTTTAGAGGTAATGCAATATTTGTGATGGTAACTCAGGGAACACTAAAACACATGGGATATCCGGCAATACCAACTGTTTTATCTGGACTATGTTTCCATGTTTGTCTTTAACCACCCCCGGCTGACATAGAAAATGGACAGCCATCTATATAGACCAGAATGACACATGATGAAGCATTAATATCCACAGGGTAATGCTGTCCTCATTTTGTGTGTAAGGGTTACAGTGCCCTTGTGGAAGTTTGGCTCACAGCTTTTCTCAGCTTTCACTTCTAGGAAGCAAATATACAAAGTTCCAGGACTGAAAGTGGCTTTTACTCATCATGGTTGTGCTGGCTGGCAAGGCTTTGATTTGTCTGTAAAGACAGAAGATCTGTATTCCAATCTGAGAACAGGTGTTTATTTAGCAAAGCTATCACTATGATGAGGTACCATCTCCAGTGTATGGAGTGTGGTCACAAATGCAAACCCAGCATCCCATCAGGATTCCCAGCTCCCAGACAGGATCCCCAGTCTCCTCCTGAAACAGACCTGCCTGCAGGCTTCCTGTACAAGGGATTCAGCATTTTGGAATGAAATCCTGTTATTCAGCCCCCAAAACCCCCTCAGATGTGGACACTCTACTAAGGCCACCTCTGAAAGTTTAAAGCTGTTGGAGAAGATTAGGGATATGTTTCCAGAAAAGACCAGGCTGAGAAGGAGCTTTCTTTATAGCCAATTCTGTATTCAACTAAACTCTGTGGAACAACTAGATCTCCTTAAATATCTTTTCAGTATTCCTAAGTATTATGACAGCAGATCAATTAGCCTGTGGAGTGCCTGAAACTCTAGTAAGAAACACTCTTCTGTCTAAAGGATATGTTGCTTTAATATACAGAGAGAGGCAATGAGGTAATTGAAAGGGAAAGAATTTTACATTACTCATTTACAAGAATAAAAATACAGAAATCCTCTGATAAAAGTCTAGCATTGCATAACTCCTATGTAATGCAAATATATTTACCTCCTCACTGACTGGAGGTTGCACTGACAAGTAAATATACAGCTGAGCAAATTTTCAAAGATTAAGAGTGGTAAATATCAGGACAGGAAGATAGCACAGCAACACAATTCAGAGAGGTTGTCTAGAGAAAGTTCATAATGTATCTACAAATTAGACTCATCATTTTCTGTGTCAGAAACTTTCAGAGACTGAGGAATTCTTGTCCGTACATTATACTAAAGAGCACTTTATATAACACTGTTAGACTAGAGGCCTTGCTGGTATTGGGAGCTCCTTTTCTTTATTTTTCTATTTCTAACCTCTTTCGTTTCCTCTGTCATGTCCCAACACCCCAAGATGATGCAATATTGCATCACCACCTAATACTGAGACCTCCCTCTGTCAGCAGCCATAAAAACTTGTGCGTTTCTCCACCCCTAAAGAATAACCAGTGATCTTAAAGATCTGTTTACACATACTCTGCTACCACAACGACTACATCTCTCTCTGACAAACTCATACACGTGTGAACAGATAAAAAGAAGGCATTCAAGCCAGTAAGAGGTATTATGTGAGTTTTACATCTCAGCTGATGTGTGTATGCATGTGGTACAGAGGAAACAGCTTGCACTCCCACCCCGTGCTTTAAATACCTATTTTGAAGTATAACAGCCTAAATCAGTAAAATGGGAGACAAAGTCTTCAACAGATGTATCTCAGAAGGCTTCTGAACACCTGCTGTTTCCTGTTTGCGAGCTTAAGGTGTCTGAATTGAGGGATTTTGTGCAAAATCTCGATCACCAGGAGCACCAATCCATTAGGAGGAAAGGAAAGAGTGGGTATTTCTTGGAGGAGATGGAAAAGAGATAGGACTCATCTTTTCCATGTTAGAGATTTCCTGACTCTGCTCTGCCTACAGAGGTCCCCAGCTATCATTTCTGGATCAGATTACAAGGCTTCTTTCATGCCCAGCAGATCTTAAAAGATTTCCCTGGACCAAGCTTCTAGCTGGGAACTAAGCTCGCATAGGAGACATCTCAGAGAGGATTTAACTGCCTGCAGAGGGGTGCAGAAGGAGCCCACCCTTAATTTGCTCTTCTGGATCCTCCTATTTCCCCAAAGCATTCTGCTGCTTCCCCAAGCAATGACCCAGAACCAGCATCAGTGGAGCTGCCTTTCCCATGACATAAAGCTGTGAATGGAGGACAGATCTGAGGGAACATTATCTGTCAGTTACATTCCTTTCACAAGCATCTACTATACCTGGAACATGATGCAAAAGCCAAACTAAAATTCAGCTCACTCCTTCTCTGCTTGTTGGCAAGTTATAGAAAGAAGAAAACGTTATTTTTGATATCAAAGTTATCATATGATTGTGCATATGGACAAATCAATGACAATGATGTTAATACAACTGATCACATGTGTACACTGATCAGTTTTCATAGCAGAGCTGTAAGATAAAGGGATTCTGTCAATTTATTTTAAATCCTCCCCTGAATGCATCACAAAGAGTTTACAACCCAATTAGAAAATTCCAGCTTATAAATTGTCCAGGAAAGGAGAAGGCTACCTATCACTCCATCAGGATGGACGATGTATCGTACAGTGGGGTTTTTCCATTTTCTTTATATAGAGAAGCAATTACAAAACTAAATGTAGCTATTGCTGGGTTTAGGCAAGCAGGCTTTGACTTTGTTGTTACAAGACCTACAAACCTTCTGCATTAATTTTTTTTTCTGCTGGCAACATAGAAATAAAAACCAACCCAAAGTATTAGATACTATTTCCTAAATCGCAATGAACCCAGTTTGTCAATGATAAAAGAACATTAACATCTAACATATGTCAGTATATAAAGTTGTTGCTGAGCATTTAATGTGGCTGTTATTCTTTATCGCAGTTTCTCCACTAAGCGACATAAAACCTGATGTTTGACTGTGCAGAGGACACAAAAGATACCATCCTATATTTTTTCAACTTCCAAAACTCCCATTTAAGATCATGACAGCTATTTCTTGTCATATTTTTATTACAGCTGGTAGATAAAGGAAATAATTGCATTTTGACTGCACCCCACAAGATTATGTTAGCAAAATGATTGCTCCTTTGCATGACTAATTTTGATTAAATCAGCTTCATTTAAATAGCAAATTGTGTTCTTCACCTTTCTTCATTAAGCTATGGTATTCCTGACTGTTTTAAAGTTCCATTTTTGATATGATAAAATGTGCATTTCAATTTATTGTGCAGGCTGTTCTTGACTAGGAAAAAAAACCCAACAGACCAAATGATAATTTATGGGAAAGGGTTTAAATCACATTTGGAAACGAAGAGGAACAAAATAATGTTAAAATGTGTATTTCTAAAGAATATACAACCTATAAGGAGAGCATTTGTGCCTACAGGAAAGTTTGTATTGCTTGATTTGCCAGAAAAAGCAATAAAGAAAATGAGCTGTATATAGATGAGCTGTATATAGATGAGCTGAAGATTAACTGCAAAAATGTATTATTTTATTAACATACTAAATCCTGAAGAGAGCAAGATTTTCAGTTTACCAACCTTTCTCAAATATAATATGTACGATATTTTATTCTTTCATTGCAAATAACACTCCATTGACTTATAGCTATTTAAAAATGTTATACAATTCTGGCTGAAATCAACATGAAATGTGTCATTTGCTCTGGCTGTAAATTATCCCCTCTATAATTGTCTTTTGACAAATGACAGCTTTTTATTCAGCTGCTCAAATCTCCATATGTTTGTGCATCCCCAAATAAAGTCCACAGATTTTAACAGGATTAGTCGCCAAACTGGCTACACTTGTGTTCCCGGAGTGATCCATCTGGGGTTCCTGCCAAAAACAACAAAAAAAGACTTCCTATTTTGATAAGGCTTTTAAATGTCTTTTAAAGCATTCAGTAGTGCTGTGTAAAGCTGAACTTCTTTGACAGATATTACCTATTGTATCAGGCAAAACCAAGCACGAAGTGAGTCTTCACTGTGTTTCCCCTCTGCTGCACACACATCACATGAAAGTTGTTGAAGGTTCTTGCTCAGCTTTCATGTAAAAGGGAACTGAGGCCAGTGCAGCTATGATGATTCCTTATAGACACAGTTCAGTGTAATGTATATTCATTTTGAAACAGAAGTTTCTCTTTTCTGCTTCATGCTGATATGATTCTTAACATCATGCAAATGATTTTTTCAGTCAAAAGAATCCATTCATGTTGTAACAACAATTATCCAACTTTTTATAATAGGATCTGTACATGTAACATACTAGTTATTTCTTTCTGTGGAAATTAAGAACCTGTACCTAGACAAATCATAATAATTTTTAAAATCTTTGTGGCAACTTATGGTCTTGTAGAGTGTTCCCTGAAGATGTAACTTTACATCAGCATAGCTTTCAGGGCAAGTGTGTACTCTGTGCCATACAGAGTTCACCTGTGAATCTCATTGCAAGATCTGGGTCAAAAAAAAAAAAGGTCTCAACATAACCATGGAAAGAGTTTTGCCGTTTGCTGTGAACAAGAGCTGTGGAGACAGAAACACTCAGCTCCATTCAGAGCCAAACAGACAGCAGCCTGGATGGGGAAAGAGTGGTGAGGGGGAGTTGTTTGTTTGTTTGAATTGAATGTGAATGATTATGCCTGAGCTGCAGTTGGAGTCTGGCACCGTAAGACTAATGAATTAATCCTCCTGCTGTGGGCAGCCTTGGCAAGGCCTTAGCTGGAATACTACTATGTCCAGTTTTGAGCAATGCTTTCCAAAAACAATGTGGCCCAATTGGCAAGAATCTGGAGGTGAGCTACAGGAATCACAGGAGGTCTAAGGAACATGACCTAAAAAGGGAGATGCAGGACTGCCCTGTCTGGAGATGGAAAAATAGTAGAAAAACAGTTAACACAGCAAATTCAAACAAGAAAGTAGCTGGAGAGGAGGGAGAAAGAAAACTGACAAACTGAATAAGACGAGTAAGACAAGCAAGATGCTCAGTCCGTACGAGAAGACATCTAATCAGACAGCATGAAAATCTTTCCTAAGCAGAAGACCATCACGCTAGAGTAGGTTGCCATCTCCAGGGGTTCTTAAGGGCAATTTAGACAAACTAATTGCCCCGGCCCTGAGGTGTGGGGCTGAAGGAGCTGTCAAGCTGTCGGGGCTGGCCGGGCAGGCGGGGGTCGCTGCTGGAATGCCATGGGCAATCCGGCTGCGGGGCCCTGGGCAAGGAGGACCTCAGGAAGCTGCGCCCAGGGAGGTTTTGCTGCCTGTGCTCACACCAGGACACGTCCTGCGTGCCTTGCGCTGGCGACGAAGCCTCCCCGCGGCTGTGGAGCTCTCACCGCACCAGAGGGTCTGTGCGCGCTCCGGCCGATGCGGCCGGGCCGGGCCGGGGCCGGGTGCCCGAGGCCGCGG
>VXBR01009555.1:566853-579100 GCA_013400215.1 Cisticola juncidis | reverse complement strand
GGAGGCAAGGAAAGAGGGAGGCGGCCCCGGCCCGCTGCTCCCGCCGTCCCCCGTGCGCGGAGCCCCTTCCCGCAGGGGGGCGCGGCTGGCCGGGGTCGCCCTGCGGACCCTCCGCAGCCCGCAGTGCCGAGCCCCCCGTGCTGCCCGGTCCCGGGCCTTGGTCCCGCCTCACGGCATGGCCCGAACAGGAGTTAAGGAGTTTGATGCCGAACCCGCTGAGGAAGCTGTTGGAACGCTGAATGAAGCAGTGCGAAGTGAAGGGTCGCAGTAGACAGTTCTCTCGAGTCTTGAGATACGCGAGTCAGCTCTGCTACAATACGGCTTTTAAACAACAAGTAGCTATTTCCTCATCCAACAGATTTCTTTTGTCTGATACATATAAACCATGAAACCTTTCCACACCATAATCCATCTGAAATAATAGCCGAGGGCATTAGGGAGCTGGTTGCTGGTGTAGATTAGATCACGCAGTTTACAATCCTTTTTGGAAAACCGGGCAGAAGTTGACAGGACAGGCAGTGTCTAAATAGCGAGTGTGTCCCGGCAGGAACAATAGCAGCGACACCTGGATTGTAAAACTCTGCAAAGTGTTGGTTCCGAGGCGGATTACTTCGAGATTACTGCTAGATCACTTGGGCAACCACAGTTAACTAGAACTTTGCTGAAATTCTTACCTAAAATTTCAGAACCAGCTAGAAGTTACTGTTCCAGGGCCCCCAGATAGATAACTCATACAGAAACTAAAGGAGCTGAAGGCAGGGCATCCTGGAAATGCTACAGCTGTAATAGCAGTTTGACTCCCCAACCTCCTGACCAAGCTGTATCTGCTGGTTTGTATACTTGTGATGGGGAATGTGGCTGCATTACCTGTGATGTTTACTTGCAAATGGGAACCTGCAATGATTTATTTCCCATGAGAGCTAGTAGTTGCTAGAGGATCTGACAAAGCAACTTCTGAGCCAAGTTTTTGGTATTTTGTTGTTGTGTTCATGCTTGAAATGTTAGTGCTACATCTTATCTGGGAAGTTCAACACTGGATCTCTGGGAAGTTCAACACTGGATCACTGCAGGTGTAGGGAGGATGTACTCCTGTCCAGCAAGTGCGAAGTCATCTCCTGCTACACAACAGCATGGGCAAGTAGATGTAGTATGCTGCTTGGAAATCTTTGAGTCTTGTCATGGTGGTTTTGGGTTTTTAAAATTTATCTTTCAAGTGAACTTTGTCTAAAACCGTGAATGTAAACTTTAGTGTTATATTTACATAATGCATGCACGAGGTAGTTCTTACTCTGGTAGAGAGTGGTTATTTTCTTGAAAGTTAAGTTGTTTGGAAAGTAGTTCACACTAAAGTGAATAGCATAATTTTAAAATAAGGTTTTCAGATGATGGATTAAAACAGAAGCAGGAGCTAATATGGAAGAAACATGATAGTAACTGGTAGAATTCTGACATAGTCTTAACAGAGCAGTCAAGATTGACAGCTATCCTAAATTTTTTGTAGCCAAAGAAGTAATACATTTTAATACCACATTGTCTTTTTAAAGCCAGTTTTTTCAAATAATTTAATGACTTTACTCATTAGTGTATCTCCTAATCCTGCTGTGAATCATGTTTCAGTCTCAGTTATGCTTAATTGTGCTGGCTCCATTCCCTTTCCTTCTCTTTCCTCACTGCCCAGCCACTCCTGCCAGTGTTGAGTTAGATAAAGGAACTGATCCAGCTGAAAATTAACCAGATTTTTTTCTGTTTTTGTTATGGTCAGATTGCTGACCTGAGTGATGAGATAGGATCACAGCTGGAGACAAAGGCAAGACTGGTTGCTTGTCTTAGTTGCCTTTTACAGCCCCATCTTTTCCTTCTCCATTGGACTCCATCAGTATTTTTGGACCAGTGTAGGACAGTTCTTGTAATACAGGGATATTTAGGATTGATGAGGCTCATTAGACTTAGAAATAAAACAGAGTGATTTCTTTCCCCTTTTTTGAGGGTGTTGTTACAGTAGTTATTGAAATGTCAATACTGTAAGTAAAGCTTAGGCATGACAAAGGTTTTAGGAACTTAATGTGAAATCACTTTTCATTATAAACATCAAAGTTTTATGATTCATGTGCAAGAGGAAATATGATTTTGCCAACATATGGATTAGCAGGAAATGGATACATTTGGTGTCACCATAAGAATGGGTCATTGCAGAGGCAACTGTTGCTCCAAGAACTGCCTTCTGAAGCTGAGGAAAAGGAGTCAGTGCAGATCTGGAGATGGAGATTGGATCAGGCTGCACTTGACATGACTGGTCACAGCCCAAATGGATGCAGGAGAAAAGACAGCCTTGTATGGGCAGGGCCCACAGAAGTGTCCCACATTTTGTGTTGTGTCTGATGCTATTTGTGGGGGAATATCTGAACCCAAGAAAGTGTTGCTCTACCATCCTTTATAATTGGATGAGAATCGAAGCAATTGCATTCACTGGGAAACGTACAGGTTAGTTCCCTGCTGCATAAGGGAGAGATGCTGCCTTTGCTTGTCTTGATGGTCTTGATCTGTGAGTGTGGTAGAAGAGCTCTTTGTATGTATATGTGTTTGAAGAATTAATCCTTAGGTCTGTGACTCATAGGAGCAGGCTGAGAACATTTTAAACCAGAAAGCTTTCCTAGATCTGCAGAACCCAATGAAACTGAAATGACTGCAGGTTTACTTAATGGGGCAGTACAATGACTTTTAGAGGAAAGACTCTGCAAAATATCTATATAGCCTGTTGGCGTGAAAATAACCTTAATGCCAGTTGCTTATGTCTAAATGAAGAGAAATACATTACTATGTTGTATTTTAGAACTGTGATGAGAGAGGAATGTGGTGTGTAGTGCTGAGATGCCACAAAGGCTGTGGCTGATGAATGCTGACAGGCTGCATGTGGGTAAAGGATGAGTGTTGGAAGTGTCTTGGCCAAGATGAGTAGATTTTATGTCAGCAACAAAATGTTAAGGGTAACTTCACCACTACCTTGAGATAATTCAAATACAAGTTTTAAAAGATAAAGGGTTCTGGGAGAGACTGTTCTTCCCCCAAACTGACTTCCTGAGAAAAATAACCTCTAATAAGAAAAGATCTTAGCTGACAAGCAGAGTGATGCTCAGAGAGAGAGGAGCTGTGACAGTGGTGGAGGGTATTTTCTGCATTTTAATCTTGGCAGAGTCTTAATCAATCTTGGCATGTTGGAGGCAGGTAAGAGACTGTCAGATTTTTTTCCAGTACAGAGGGAGGGATTATTCTTCACATATTTATAAAAAATGTGTCTTATAAATAGGAAACACACATATGTTAAAAAAAAACAACACACACAAAAAAAAAACCCCACACCAAAACAAACAAACAAACAAACAACTAAAACAAAACAAAAAAACCCACAAAAACCCACTGCATTGCTAGTAGACAACCTTTTAGTTGTTTGATATTTTTTCCATCTTTTCAGAAGTCATCATTTTTGCATGATATCTACCACTATAGGATTTGTACTTCTTGGTTCTCTTCAAAAAGATCAGTATTTCACTGGAAAAGTCATAAGGAAAAAGGATGAAATTAGAGAGTTTTCTGTCTTTTCTTTCTGTTTTGTACATGTTTTCCTGAATGTTTTTTTTTTCTGTGCGGCTAATTTTTTTAGTAAAAAACCAGCACCTCAGGTTGTAGGTGCTGAATTAGGGTTGAAAGTCTATGGTTTAATTGCTTCCTGAATCTAAAGTCACCATTTCTAGTGGATTTCACTGTGTGTTTGTAATCATAAATTAAGAAGTTTAATATATTTGAGGTAAGGCTGCCCAGTAGTTCTGCTGCTGAAGTTACCATGCAAGATCCTTGGCATATACAATCTCTATAAGATGCCTGTATGGAGACTGGCTTAAAAAATCTCTAGTGAATTTGAGTTAGGAGTCCTCAAATGGCTATCACCATGCAAAAAAAAAACCCCAAAAAAACAAAACAACAACAACAACAACAACAAAAAAATTGCATAGTTAGTTGTCCTTTATCTACTATCAGTGTTTAATTCTTTTGTGAGCTAATTTATCAAAAATATATTTGGTTTAAATGCCTTATTTGAATTAATTAAATTTATTGCCCAGATTATTCTTTGTTTTTTTTAAAAAGGCTCTAAACACATCTTCTATATGTATGTGTTAAATTGATGTACTGTTGGTGTATTTTTAAACAGGAAAAGCATTCTGACTTCTTTTAAAATGAGCAATCATATGTATAATCAACTTGGTTAAAACTTCCTTCCTGGTAAGTGCAGCACTTCCTTTGCATCTGGATATCAGAGTGAGCAAGAAAAGCAGAACAGTTTAAACAAAGAAATTTTTTGTGTGAATGATCTTCCTTTAAAAAAATAGGAACTACAAAAATTAAACAAATGAATCATCTTCAGCAATTCAGCCTTTGTTTTACAAGCAGGTAATATTTCCTTGTACTTTATCAATTATATAGGTGGTGTGTCTACAGTTGCTGCCTTCTGGAACTCAAAAGAAAAATTTTAGTTAGCATGCTATGTTGTTTGAGTTTAATCTTTTATATTTTGATCTGCTTCTTTTATTATCTGCTAAGGCATCATTACATTGGCTTTACTTTTCTCCAGCAGTTAAAGATTTTATGTGTAGAAAGTGTTACTTGGAAAAGAAGTTCAGTATGTTGCTGTAACTTGGCTTGTGCGAGTGCACTCGATCAGCACTGAATAATTTCTACTTTAATACTGGTCAATGGAGATTAATTGAGCAACAATGTTTTTTGTTTACTGAGTGCTGATAAGGTAGGCTACTCATGTTTAATATTGTTTTACTGGTGTTTTAGGTGTAATTTGATGTATAGGGTAATAAATCAGCATCAGCTTGGGAGATTTTTCTTCTGTAACAAACTAACAATTCCTGTTGGTAGTGTGTGCTTTGAAAATAGATGGATATTATCAGTCTGGTGAATTGATTTATTTAAAAGAAGCACATTTAAGACACTCTGTTACCATGAAGGTTTTTCTTAGCTTCTTGAGCGTTCATATTAGAGGAGAAGACTCTACTTTCTCAAGCTCTATTAATGTAAACATTAGCTATGTTTATGGAACATATCAGCTATGGCTATGGAACATAGCCATTGCTTTGCATTCTATGCTAGGACAAACAAGACTGTGTGACAATCACTTTAACTAATGTGGTAAGAAGGTGAGAACTTCATCTTCTAATCCACAAGCTTTATAGCTAGTCTATAAAAGTGCCATTTTTGTAAATAAAAGCATCTTCCTGCCCTGATCTCTAGCTGAACCCACACCTGTGTCCAAGTCTCATCTTTCCCTAGAAAGCCCGCGCAGTGATAACACTCGCCTTGAATTTAGATGCACATTAAATATATCTTCAGAAATAGTCCCTGACTTTTGCATCCTAAGGGCTTTTTTTAGGTTGAAGTCCTGATTCCTCATCACTAAAAAGAGAGGCAGAGGAAACTGGAAATAGGCTCATGTCTGTTCAGACTGCAAATAAATTGCTTGTTTTGTTACTTTCTGCCGTTCCTGGATCTCAGTGCATTCTATTCATATACGGGAGGGTGTCTTTTGATTTCTATGAAAATCCACTTATGTTAACATCAGCAGCATCAAAACAGATGAGGCAGCAGAAGAATCAGTGCTTGATCAAATAGAAGCAAGAACTAATCAATATGGAGTTGGCATATTCAAACTGCTTATCCTCAGTAAAATCTGGGCAGGATGTTTAAAACCTCTGTTTTAATTACTTAATTGCTGGAGAGTTGGTTGGAGGTTTTTTTATTTATGTTTGGTATTGAATTGAATAGATTACATCTGAAGTGTCAAGTATTTGTGACCAAAAATTGGGGGAAGTGGAAATATAAAAAATGTATATGAAAAGTTAAAAAGTAAGAGTAAAGATAAATGTAAATGAGAAAGTAATGAAGTAATTGTATGTTTTGCTAGATTTCTTCTGGCATGGAGTTGGGGGATCATGAACAGCCTGTTGTTATGAGAGAAGAAAACAAACGAAGGAGAAGAAGAATGAAACCTCATTGTACATCAAGTAGTTTTTCACCAATGGAACTGATATCCATTGAGTTCATTTTACCTACGAGCAATAAACATACTAAAGCACCAGAAATTATGTTACTCGAAATAGCTGGCAACTGTACGGTTGAGCAAATGAAGGCACAGATTTGGATGCGTGCAATAGAGATGAGTCAAACCACAGACTTCTACCACACGTTCACCCCAGATCAGTTTACTCTGCAGTATCAGAAGAAGGGGCAATGGTATGAAATTTATGATAAACATCAAGTATTACAGACATTGGACTGCATACTCTACTGGAAGGTGTTACAGAAAAAGGTAGGCAAGATCTATGTTGTCCAGAAACAAAAACCATCAGAAGAAGTTCAGGAATTTCAGCAGCAACTTAACGATTTAATTGGTTATGATGTCACTGATGTGAGCAATGTGCATGATGATGAACTAGAATTTACCCGGCGCAGATTAGTCACTCCACGAATGATAGAGGTAGCTTGCAGAGATCCTAAATTATATGCCATGCACCCATGGACTACATCTAAGCCACTCCCAGAATATCTATTTAAAAAGATCACTAATAATAACATTTTCATAATCATACATAGAGGAACAACTAGTCAGAAAATTAAAGTGTCGATAGATGAAACTCCAGATATGATTCTCCACAGCTTTTTCACAAAAATGGCAAAGAAAAAGTCTTTGATGGACATTCCTGAAGATCATAGTGAACTGGATTTTGTTCTCAGAATTTGTGGCAGAGATGAGTACATTACTGGAGAGACACCAATCAAAGATTTTCACTGGATAAGACAGTGCCTTAAAAATGGGGAAGAAATCCACCTTGTCCTTGACAATCCCCCGGACCCAAATGAAGATGAGGTTCAGAAGGAAGAATGGCCCTTGGTGGATGACTGTACAGGAGTTACAGGGTATCACGAACAATTGACAATAGATGGGAAAGATCATGAGAGAGTCTTCACTATCTCTTTGTGGGATTGTAATAGGAAATTTAGAGTGAAAATAATTGGCATTGATATACCAGTTTTACCAAGAAATACTGATCTTACTGTCTTTGTGGAGGCTAACATTCAACATGGGCAGCAGCTCCTTTCACAGAGAAGAACTTCATCAAAGCCTTTTACTGAGGAGGTTCTGTGGAATATTTGGTTGGAGTTTGATATCAAAATCAAGGATTTGCCTAAAGGAGCACTTCTGAATCTTCAGATATACTGTGGCAAAGCACAGGGACCATCTGCAAAGACAAACCTTCAGTCACATGAATCCTCCAACTCTGATGCAAAATGCAAAACCCAGCTTCTCTATTATGTAAATCTTTTGTTGATAGATCACCGTTTCTTGCTACGAAGTGGGGAGTATGTGCTCCACATGTGGAAAATTCCAGGTAAGGGGGAAGAACAAGGAAGTATAAATGCAGACAAACTCACATCAGCAACTAACCCGGATAAAGAAAACTCAATGGCAATCTCTATTGTGCTGGACAAATATTGTCACCCAATTGCCTTGCCCAAGCACAGGATATCATCAGACCCCCAGGGGGACAGGACCCGAGCTGAAATGCCCAACCAGCTTCGTAAGCAACTTGAAGAGATCATAGCAACTGACCCACTTAATCCACTTTCTCCCGAGGACAAAGAACTGTTGTGGCACTTTAGATACGAGAGCATAAAGCACCCCAAGGCATATCCTAAGCTGCTTAGCTCTGTTAAATGGGGACAACAAGAAATAGTGGCCAAAACATACCAGTTGCTTGCTAAAAAAGAGGTTTGGGATCAGAGCACTTTAGATGTTGGACTCACAATGCAACTTCTGGACTGCAACTTTTCAGATGAAAATGTCCGAGCAATGGCAGTACAAAAACTGGAAAGTTTAGAAGATGATGATGTTCTTCATTATCTTTTACAGCTTGTGCAGGTAAGGTCTATTTGCATTCCTGGACTTTGCCTTCCAAGAATATATTTGCATTACCCCATAATTTGCATTTCCTCTTTTAGCAGGTCTTGTTAGTATTCCCTGATTTTGAAGTCTTCAATGTTTAGTCAAGGCAGTGGTAGTAACCAGATTAATGCAAAATACACTTTTCTACTTTTTGTTTTTTGTCTTTGTTGATGTTTTTGTGGTACCATTGCCTTGTGTCTTATAATTTGTACCTTGTGTTTACAATAGTAAGTTTTTCTGGAAATTGTTAATGCCAGCACAGCTGTGATGAGAATAAATTCTAACTGTGCTATCTGTGATCCTGTTCATTTTGTGTTTGAATCACACAGCACTGAAGAGTTGTTGACTGACTTTACTGATAGTTTAGAAAGAGTATAGATAGATAGAAAGCAAATGCAGATGTTGACATGGGCAAGGCCTGAAGAAAAATCTGGGATTGGATTTTAAGTCCAGAACATCAGTGTAATTTCACGATATATTGCAGCAACTTCAGTCTTGGACTGTTAAGGGGAGCAAATTTATCTAGAAACATCCCCCTACAAAATTCTGAAAGTAGCAAAAGAGTTGATAGGACCACATACTAAGATTAGGTCCATCTGAGAACTTGGGTACAAAACTGTGGTTCTAATGGCAAGGGATCACTGCTGTGTCGATTTGAAGCGCTTTGTGTGCGCGTCTGCCAGATCAAATGTTGGAAAGGTTTGTATCAGATACTTGGTTTGGTTGCTTTTCTCTCAACACGATCGTCTCAACACTGCCATCATTTGGCAGTGGCAAAGTCTCCTCTGGTGTCTGATGGAAAGTGTAACCTTGTGTTCTTCCTGGTAAGCACAGCCTGGAGCCAGGTTTTGCAGGCCTCCTACACCTGCCAGGGCTGTTTTGCATGGAAAGGCTGTCATCCCTCAGAGCAGGAAATACTTTCTTCAAAGAATCAGAGGACAGCATTCAAAATAATAATAATAAAAAAAAAGAACTGCTGCAGCTGGGGAAGCTGCTTTTTATTTCTGCAGGTTCAGAGAGAGCCCAGAATCCCAGGAAAATGAAGTTAGCATTTCAGATTTTGCTGGATGTTGGTAGTGCTTTCAACAAAGACTTTCTAGCCTTGTCTTTGATTGTCTGAAGATCAGGCAGAATTTATGCACTTCTGCATTAACCAAAGGAGTCGCTACGGTTACCTCATTGGGCCTCCCACGTAGCTGCTGCTATATATGTGCTTGGCTTGTGAGCTTTTGCTGTCTACATGTGGCTCAGCAATTTTATTCACTTTTTTTGTATCTAAATTAGGAGTTTAGGATGATGATTGGTTGCTATCAAAATGCCTGAGAAAACAGGGGAAATACTGGGGTTGTTTCCATTTATTCTTGAAACTGTTTGTTTTCAGGAAGTACAAATGTGGTGAGTTTTAAAAAGAATAAACATTTCTAACAGTTAAATAAAATATTGTAGCATAAAATCATAGTGCCTTGACTTCACTATATCATTTTTAGGAAGCAGTGTTGTAAGAAATAATGAGCATACTATCCTTAAAAACGAAAAACATGCTAGATTCCAGCTGTACTTGTCTGCTGCTTTCCTTGTCTTTATTTCTGATCTAACTAGGGAACATAAGCTGTCAGCATTCTGCAGCAAGGTTTTGGTATGACAGTGTATTTAAAATCTACATTTTTTCAAAGAGTGTATGTTGGCCATTCCTCTGCTACAGTGGACACATCTCTTCTGCAAATGGTTGTCACTTTTCAAATACTCACCTTTATGAAAGATCTATGGTTTATTTCCCTCTGCACAGGATATTCCCATTTTATCCTCTGTAGAGGTAGAAATCAAGCATTTTATTTCCCCACAGGTTTCTTTCAAATAGAAGCAGCCACATCATAAATCAACCTACTGAGCTTCCTATAATGTCTGTTCTTCTCTATTTATAAGCAATGGATAGGATAGTTTAAATGCAACAAAATTCTTTGTAAGATAAACACCAATGGCTGTACCACATGTGTATGGTAGTGAGCAAAGGCCTTCTGCTGAATTGAATGACAAGGAAAAGGTACACACAGGGACCTGGTCAAGTGCCAGCAGACATTTTTTAATGGCCAGCTTTTATTGTTGCTGTGCAAAGGTTGATATTTGACTTTGTGAAGAAAAAAGGGCTGGGGTTCTAAAACACTTATTTAAAACAGCTCAATGAGGATGGTCATAATGCGTTTTTTAATAATGTTTAATGTTAGAATATATTTGCAAGTTCAATAAGGAGGTTTTGTTTTGAAGTAATGGTCAGTTGATTGCCTGTATTTGTCTTAACTTGTTTTTCAAGGTTATGTGAACACTAAGCATAATATATACCAGAATGAGGTTTCTAATAGGCTTTCTTGGAACTGTAAGAAAACCCATATGAATTTTTGTGATAATTATTGCTTTTGGGCACCTTACTGCAGTGAAAATTAATTTTTATTAAAAACTCTTCATGCCTCATAATCTCATACACAAAGTAAAAGGATCTATATATTGTTATATTTGTGAATTCTCATTGTCATTACTAAATAAGATGATGTTGTTTGGGGATATAAAACAGAGACAGTCAAGACAGGTCTTGCAGAATTACGATACAGGAGAAGGGCAAGTCTGGTGCTTGGCTTTTTTGTCTGTCTGGTGCTTGGATTTCTTGTCTGTCTCTTAGCCAGCAGCTAGAAAGAACGTGTCTTTGTGACATTTTTATAAGTTGCTTCCTTCAGAAAAGTTGACTTGATTTTTTTTCTTTTGGTTAAACCCACAGGACGATTTACATGTCAGAAATCATGTTGATATTTTAACAATAAAAATGCAACTGTGTGCCACAGTACTTGTAAGAGTTTATAAAACTATGATTTGTTTGATTTATTTAACAGACCTTTGCTGATGGCTTGGTTGCTTCTTTGCAAGCTGCAGACCGCAGTGATCTTGAAAGAGCCATTATATTCTGTTGAATAACTATTGCTGGAGGTTTGCATACTTAGTTGCTTCTGAAAGCTGAGCATACTACATGCACCCAGCTCTCTGCGCATCCCTTTGTTTCCCCTTAATCTCCCTACAGGCTGCTTCCTGGCACTCTGTTTCCAGAACCTGAAGCCATTCACCAACCCCCTCAGTCCATGACAGGGATTTTGTGACTCTGATTCATAGACTATATGCTTCTTATTTCTCTTTTGTTGCCATGGGATATAAGTGCATACTTTTTTCCACCATTAATCTGAATACCATCCTTCTATAAGCTTGAATTCCTCAAGCAACATGAAAGAAGCTGCTGGAAAAATGAGTTGAAGTGAAGTTCCCTGGTACTACCCAGAATCTGGAAGTGTGATGGTCTTCTGGTAGATCAATTCTCTTGGTTATTTGGATGGAGGAGAGAATAACAGAAAAACAAATTCCAGTATTGGCACTTGAAAATAGTTGTTGACTTCCCCCCCCTGCCCCGCCCCATTTTTTTTGGCAGTAGCTTGTCTGTGGGCTTGGGTGGAGGTTTTGAAAAAGAAAAAAATGCATCTGTTTTCATAGTCAGTAAAAAAAAAAGCTTTGATGAAGTCTTCCTCTTAATTATACTTCATTATTGTGGGATGTGTATCTGATCTTTCATTCTTTCATTCATTCATGGAATAAAGGCCAGATAAATGCTCTGAAGTGCTGCTCCTGTATCCTGTTTTTTTCTGGGGAACCCAGCAGTGAATCCTGGTGCTGTAGTCTTGAAGTAGTGGATGTTGACCAAAACCAGTATTTTATTATTAGAACATTTTATTAAAGAGCTGTTACAAATACATTATTCCATCTGTCAGTAATCCTTTCAAGTATCAGTCATAGTGCAGACTGGTTTCTGATGTTGCCGGGTTTTGCCAAGAATGATGTTGCTTTGGGCATATGTTCAGGTTGGTCTCTCTGATTAGGTACTCCATGCCTTGTGTTGTCACATTAATAATAAACCTGAAAAGAACCTGTTGCAAACAAAATGTGCTTCTTGAATCAGACAGAGAAGCCTCAAAAAGACCTGCTTTGTAACACACTTTCTGCTCCTGCACATTTTGTTTGTGTTCTCTAGATATCACTGGTTAAGTGTAAACAGTGGGATCTTAAATGTGTTAACAATGTCTTCTGTGTTTGTATTACTCAGGCTGTGAAATTTGAGCCATATCATGACAGCGCATTAGCCAGATTTTTGCTGAAACGTGGTTTGAGAGTAAGTACTTCAAAGTACTTTATGCTAAAGTTGCTGGCATTATTAAA
>VXBR01009555.1:518536-565005 GCA_013400215.1 Cisticola juncidis | reverse complement strand
TTTTGGTTGGTTGGTTGGTTTTTGTGTTATTGTTTGTTTGGGTTTGGGATTTTTGAGGTGTTCTTTTTGAAAAGTATCTAATTTTTAGGTCCACTTGTTAGCTCCTGTATATTGCTGTCAGGTTTATTTTTTACTAGAAGACATACCATGTTAGTTACCAGGCACTGCTAGTTGTTCTTTTCTAGAACCCTCTAGGACAGATCTAACATTTCTGTTCTGTGCCTTGCCAGCCAATTCTTTTGGCTTGACTTTCTCAGTTTGATAGCAGTGTTTGGACTGTCCTGCTGTTTTGTCTAATGCGTGCTAAGACCCCAAAAAGTCNCATCCTTCTATAAGCTTGAATTCCTCAAGCAACATGAAAGAAGCTGCTGGAAAAATGAGTTGAAGTGAAGTTCCCTGGTACTACCCAGAATCTGGAAGTGTGATGGTCTTCTGGTAGATCAATTCTCTTGGTTATTTGGATGGAGGAGAGAATAACAGAAAAACAAATTCCAGTATTGGCACTTGAAAATAGTTGTTGACTTCCCCCCCCTGCCCCGCCCCATTTTTTTTGGCAGTAGCTTGTCTGTGGGCTTGGGTGGAGGTTTTGAAAAAGAAAAAAATGCATCTGTTTTCATAGTCAGTAAAAAAAAAAGCTTTGATGAAGTCTTCCTCTTAATTATACTTCATTATTGTGGGATGTGTATCTGATCTTTCATTCTTTCATTCATTCATGGAATAAAGGCCAGATAAATGCTCTGAAGAGCTGCTCCTGTATCCTGTTTTTTTCTGGGGAACCCAGCAGTGAATCCTGGTGCTGTAGTCTTGAAGTAGTGGATGTTGACCAAAACCAGTATTTTATTATTAGAACATTTTATTAAAGAGCTGTTACAAATACATTATTCCATCTGTCAGTAATCCTTTCAAGTATCAGTCATAGTGCAGACTGGTTTCTGATGTTGCCGGGTTTTGCCAAGAATGATGTTGCTTTGGGCATATGTTCAGGTTGGTCTCTCTGATTAGGTACTCCATGCCTTGTGTTGTCACATTAATAATAAACCTGAAAAGAACCTGTTGCAAACAAAATGTGCTTCTTGAATCAGACAGAGAAGCCTCAAAAAGACCTGCTTTGTAACACACTTTCTGCTCCTGCACATTTTGTTTGTGTTCTCTAGATATCACTGGTTAAGTGTAAACAGTGGGATCTTAAATGTGTTAACAATGTCTTCTGTGTTTGTATTACTCAGGCTGTGAAATTTGAGCCATATCATGACAGCGCATTAGCCAGATTTTTGCTGAAACGTGGTTTGAGAGTAAGTACTTCAAAGTACTTTATGCTAAAGTTGCTGGCATTATTAAAACCCTTTGTCAAGAAATGAATGCTAATTTGTGGTGTTTTTCTTTATCTGTAGAACAAAAGAATTGGTCACTTCTTGTTTTGGTTCTTAAGAAGTGAAATTGCCCAGTCCATGCACTACCAACAGAGGTTTGCAGTCATCCTGGAAGCCTACCTTAGGGGCTGTGGAAAAGCAATGCTGCACGATTTCATGAAGCAGGTTCAAGTAATTGAATTGCTGCATAAAGTCACAATGGAGATTAAATCAGTTTCTGCAGAAAAGTATGATGTTACTTCTCAAGGTATTTGCTAACAGGCATTTCTTTTTTGTTAATACTGTTTTTTCTCTTTGGAAAAACTAGGCGGCAAATTGTTATGTTCATTAAGAACATTTGTGGATAAATTGCTATCAAAGGGCATAATTTTTACTTCCTTTAAAATGTGAGTATAAGTTAATAATGATTGAACTAGTAATAGATTTGTTTGCTCATTTCACCCCAAAAGGGGAAGAATATCAATGTTCTAGACATCCAGTACTTTCCCAGGCTTTGGCTTATCTTCTTGAACCTCATGCCATGCCAGCTGGGAAACAGATGAGTTCTTGTACATTAGCTGAATGCTGGTGCTGAAGAAAGTCACAAATATCAACTGGAAATTAAAAGTGACACTTGCCATGAAATACAGCCATCCTCTAAACTCTCACTAGATTTTTGGCAGGACGATCAGGGAGTGCAGCCTCTGCTATGCCATGAAAGTAGCTGATGGATCAGGGGTGAATACACAGGGCATATCTTTGAGGAGTCCTGTGAGACACATGTGGTATTGCCATTTCCAGTTCTTGTAAGCACTGCTTTGGAAGCCACAGTAGGGTTATGTCAGGCCTCTTTACCTCTGGGTTTTGCTTGCCTTTCCCCTCTTCCCCCCCAACCTTCTTAAAAGCTTATTTATCCTCATTCCTGTTACTTGCTTGGTGTTGGGAGTAAGTGCAAGAAGACGTATGACAATATTAAAATTCTAAAAGCTGTGGAGAGATCACCTCTTCCTGCATGTTCAGCCTGGAATGCTGCAGGCCAGGAAGTCCTTGGATTGGAAAGCATTTCCACTCTGGCTATGCAGAAGTGACTGTGGTGGTGTTTCAAAAGAGATGTGAAGGAAATATGCATTTATTCTTCAATACATAGTATAAAATCTGTTATGTTACCACATGGTATGAGTTAAGGTACTTAGTGAAGCCTCATATAAAACACTCTTTCTAAAACAACTTCCTATTTTTTTTCTTAAAATATTCTATAACCTAAATGTATCTAGTCAGAATTCCATATTTTGGAAAGAAACTATACAACCTTGCAGATGTACATGTCTGTAAGATCACTGGATTCCATAATACATTATCTTTGAAGGATATGTGGGCAAAGAAGAAAAGCTTCAAGAGAAAGAAATCATATTAACACCCACCAGGTTTTGAAGTTAAAGAATATTTGGATGTAATGTACAGCAGAACACTGAAAGATGACTTATATAATTGACATTTTCACTGAATAAGGGTTCCTAAAACTGTGGAGTGTCCTAATAATGCTATATCTAATGTAATTTATTCTCAGATTATTGAGGACATAATTTTTTTCTGCAGGCACCTTCTACTTCTTATATTTTTAAAAAATGTATATCCTAAAATTTATTCTGTAGGTTATTGCTTCTTTTTTGTCCAAACATTTCTAAGTTCATCGTTGCTCATATTTTCAGTCTGAATATTTTGTCCTGTTTCATTTCATTCTGTCTTGCAGTCTCATCTTATGCTTCTATATATGTTTCTCCAGTGTTTGTGGATTTTCTGTAAAGAGCAAATTCCTTCCTGCTAGGTCCATACTATTCCAGTAGCAAACATGTTGTCAAACTGTTTCGTCCACTTTTCACTGTAATCTCTTTGCTCATATTTGAAGATAGCAAGTAATAATAAATAAATAAATTCTAAAGATCATATTACATCTTGCATGGGATTATCTGCTTTCATCACCCTCTGAGCTAGATGATTTGCCTCCCAAGAATGTGTCTATGCAGCTGTTTCATCACTTGAAATGCATAGCTTCTCATTCTTAAGCCAGATCAACTGGAAAATTGTTTTAGCAAGTGCCTTTACTTGTATTTTAAAATCAGTTGTTCCTAATCTTTTGTAGCTTCAGTTGGTTTGCTTACAGTTTTCAAATTCCATTCGATTCCATTCCAAATGAGGAGACTTACTGAACAAACAGTAAACCGTAACAATAAACTGCAAACAGTAACTTTCCTAGGTATTTGTCTAGGAAACCTGTAGTTACATTGTAGAAATCTGTTTCATTATCCAAGTTACTACATCNTCCTGGGCTGCATCCAAAACAGCAAGGGGAGCAGGCCAAGGGAGATGATTCTGTGCCTCTACATGGCCCTGTGACACCATGTGGGATACTGCACTCAGCTCTGGGCCCCTCAGGACAGGAAAGACATGGATCTGCTGGAATGAGTCCAGAGGAGAGGCACCAAAATGATGACAGGGGTGGAGCACTTCTCCTGTGAGGAAAGGCTGAGAGGGCTGAGGTTGTTCAGCCTGGAGAAGGCTCAGGAGACCTAACATCAGCATTCTAGTGCTACAACCTTGTAGTTTGTAAAAAAGGTGAGAAACAAACATTTTAGTAGGGCCTGTAGTGAAAGGACAAGGGTTAATGGTTTTAAACTAAAGGAGGACAGATTCTGACTATGTGTAAGGAAGGTGGTTTTTTTTATGATGAGGGTATTGGCACACTGGAACAGGTTGCCTAGAGTGGTAGAAAGGCCCCATGCCTGAAATATTCAAGGTTAGGTTGGATGGGACTTTGAGCAAGTTGAGCTGAAGATGTCCCTGCTCGTTGCAGGGGGGTTGGACTAGATAACCTTTAAAGGTCCTGTCCAACCCAAACTAATCCATAATTCTATGGTTTTGTGATTACGTTTCTATTTTAAGTATCCAGGTCTATGTTTAACTTTATCAGTATAGGTGGGGTTTTTTTGCTCTTTAATTTTATCTCCAAAATTGCTTGAACATGTATATACATCCTCTGCTGTATAGCTACAGTTTCTTTTAGGACAGTGTTCAGGTCTTTGCCCTTATGCAGGGTAATAGCCAGTGTAGTGCTTATGCTGCTGATGCTCACTAGCTGAGCTGAACAAAACACATCATACATTGTATAATCTGTACTATTCTGAGTAGAAGATTCAGGAGCTTGAGGTTTTATTAATTAAAAGATTGGATTTAGATATGAACATTAAAATTCTTGTTCATATAAGTATACAGCATATTTTCTTCTTACAGTAATGTGAGATTAAGAAGGCTGTACTGTGAAACCAGTTTGAGGAGGATACGAAATTCAGTGTCTCTGTAGTTTGTCTCCTTATGGTTACAGAGTAATTGATTCCAGGAATTCCAGAGCCACGAGTCTGTCTGCATGTCTTGTCAGTGATGAGGGAAAATGCTTTTTGTTGTGTTCTGCTGTGTTCTGTTTTTTAAACAAAAGCTGACATTTTAGTATAAACTCATGCTGTGTAGTGTTTCTAATACTGCAGAGAAGGCATGTGACTTCTGGGGTGTTTGGAGACTTTACCTTTATGTATCTGAAACAGCCCTGATCATTGATAGTACAAGTTAAAGAGTTTTCCTCCATTCCTTGAATCAGGAGATCCAGGAGGAAAGCCATTTAAAATGGCAGCTAAGTGGAGATTTTTAGCCAAAGTATAATGCTCAACAATTTTGATTACCTATAACCTTTTTGCCTTCCAGTGTTTGATTTCATTGTGTTTTCTTTCTTGTAATTGCAGTTATTGCCCAGCTGAGACAAAAGCTTGAAAAATTACAGGGCAGCAAACTTCCAGAAAGTTTTAGAGTTCCATATGATCCTGGGCTAAGAGCAGGAGCACTAGTGGTAAATATGTGCTGACTTTCTAAAAATTTTTTTTTTTAAATTATTTGCAAGTATGTGTCACCTGGTAAAAACTTTTGCTAATATATCAAAAGGTCTTATTTCTGTGTGGATACAAGGATATTGCATGGACCCTGTAGGTTTTTGTTTCCAGAGCTATTATTATTTTTCTAAATGTAATGACATGCCACCATGTGCTAAAAAAATTGCAGCAACACATGAAATTCTAATCATTAAATGGCAATTACACATTTTCCAATGATTGAATACAAGATTTAACCAGGTAGCGTTTTTTTTAAATTAAATTACTTTATAAAAGTGGTATCTGATTCAGGGACTTTGAAATATTCTGTTTCCATTTTTCCAGTTACTTTGTCTGTCTTACCCTGATTCATATCTGTCGCTGAGTTTTGGGTCCAGACCTTCATCAAACACAAAAATATCTACCTCAGCTGCTTCTGCTTTTTCAGTATCTCTATGTTTGTTTTGTTAGAAAACACATTATGATTTTCTTAGAAATACATTAAGGAACACTTGGATTTTTCTATATTGCTGCCTTCAGTTTTGTGGTGAGATTGCAATTGTGTATGTTGACTCAGAGTTAAAAAAAGATTCATAGATCAGCAGATGTGTAGTGAGAGGAAATTGGATCATGCATCTAAAATGCAATGTGAGGACTGGCTAAAGAAGCACAGTTGAGATCCTTGCACTCACTTGATGTGCAGCAACGACCCTACAAGGAAAAAAACCTGAATTTTCTCCTAGCTAAGGACAGACAAACCATCCAATTTAAGGAATTGCCAAATGCTCAGGCATTGTCTAGATATGGCCATGTTTCTGTTGAATAAACCCATGCCTTGGGAGGCAGGCTATAAGTTAGTCTGACTTCAATGAGAGAATGAAACACCTCTCAGGAGAGCATGGCTGAAGCACTATCTGCAGAGAAGCCAATTCAGACATTTCTTGTTCAGAAATAATTTGTGACTTCTTAAATACTATTTTCTTGTTTGTATTTTGTATATTCTCTTCAGTTTTTTGTTTGTTTGGTTTTTTGGGTTTTTTTGATTTTGTTTTTTTTTTTTGTACAGAAGTCATCAACGTCTTGACAGAAAGCAGGTTTTAAAAGAAAAGATCTCTCTAGATTTTATAATTTTTCTTCACTTAGGAAATATTCACTCCTACCAGGACTTTCCTAGATGAATGAAACAATAGATTTATAAAGGAAGCTAGCTGTGTCCAAAAATTAGCTTTTCTTTTTCCAAACTGTATGAATAAAAATATTTGGTAAAACACACAAAGCTTTCATTTCATATTCATTCTAACCAGTACTAATTATCCATAATCTTCAAAATCTAAAATTTTACAAATCTAAACAAAATATTAGAAGCAGAGTTTCTAATAAGTTCAAAGATTTAAAATCTAAAAAAACTATTTTGTTTTAAACTACAGGCTCAGAATTTCAGTAGATGAAACATGAATATACTAAAATATTCCTGTATCATGAATTCTATCTGCTCTCACACGCTGATGCTCTTGCTATTTTTTTTTTTAGTTTTAGATGGATTTATTGTACATAGTAATGTTCAACAATGAATCAGGAATTCAAGAATAGAAAGTAAGACATACTACAGTTGTATTAGCCATAATAACTGGAGAAAACATTTGAAATACTGCTGTTTCATTACTGAATTTTCAGTATTGAAAATGTAATAAACTTAAATAGGGAATCTATTTTCTTATCTTATGAATGATTATGTTAAATTGGTTTCAAAAATGTAATTTCCCTTGTGAATTTGAACAATTTACTAAGGGAATTGAATCAAGCAATCTGGACTGTAGTTGCTAGAAGTTAGAAGGGTGGATGATGTAGTAGATTGCATTGGACAATGATTAGGTTCTGGTCTTGCAAAGCACCTATCAAAATGCTGTTGTGAAGATGTGTACTTTCCAGTTTTGTCAGAATCTCTATTCCTGTTTTAAATCTCTCTGAAGCAGATTTACAAGCTAAATCCAGTTTTGGAGTCAAAATACACTTTTTCCTTTATCATGAACAGTGGTTAAAAGTTGTGCAGGTTCAGGGAGGCTTTGTGTGGCAGCTGAACTCCATCCTTTACATGTGCTTTCAGTATGTTGCTTGTGTATAGCTGAGTGGAAGTTGGTAAACTATTCTGTAGCTGCTGTTAGAAAGGTTTCTTGGGTTGATAGTGGCATACAAGCAATTAATGTGTCTTTCACAGATAGAAAAATGTAAAGTAATGGCCTCTAAGAAGAAGCCCCTCTGGCTTGAATTTAAATGTGCAGATCCAACAGCTCTGTCAAATGAAACCATAGGCATCATCTTCAAACATGGAGATGACCTCCGTCAGGACATGCTGATTTTACAGGTATGATAGCTAAAGCTTATAAAGAATAACATGAATATTTAAAAAGATTTTTAAATAATTTTACTTTTCCAAAGTGTGTATACCTTGTCTTCACTGTTCATATGAGATGAAAGGCAGTCTTTTGTATTTAAAACTCTGTATGGCAAGGCTGACATCAACACTGGATCGTCTTTGTCCTACTACAGTTTTTTATGTTTCTGTGTTATGAATTAACCCTGTTGGGGTGGGAAAACAGAAAAGGAAGAGTAAGAGCAAGTAAACTTGTGAGTTGAGCTAAAGGTGGTTTAATGGGCAAAGGAGAAGCGGAACAACAAAGGAAGAAAACAAAACAAGTGGTGCTAAGGCAGTCACTCACCACATCCCATGAGTGGACCAGTTCCCAGCCAGTCCCTGCACAGAAGATGGTTAACCTACACAACCCCTTCCTCCCTGCTTTATTGCTGAGCATGGCATTGTTCAGCATGGAGCATTTCTTTGGCTGGTTCAGGTCATGTGTGTGGTTGTGTCCCCTCCCAATCTCTTGTGCATCCCAATCTAGTCGCAGTGAGGCAGGGTGAGACACAGGCAGCCTTGGCACTCAGCAGACACTGTTCATCTGGGACACTTGGGACATCAGTGTTCCAGCACTGCTTTGGTCACCCCTAAACCACAGCACAGACAAGCTGCTCTGAGGAAAAGGAGCTTCATCCCAGCCAGACATGGTGCATGCTGTTACCCCGGCTTTTTCTGCCATATGCCAAAGATACTTCACATTTTGGTGTTCTACAGACAGAATATTACTTGGTGCAAGATGGCCTGTTTCTCTGATGAAGTGTTTTTATCATTTATTTATGCAATGGATGAAGTTAACAAATGAAAACCCATGTGGCTAGCATTACTGTAGTTCCAGACAACTGGTTTGTCAGGGCTTTTGGAGGTATTAATGGGGGAAAGTGGGCATGCTTGCTAATGCATTTAATGTTAATGTTAATCTCACCTTATGTAGAAATCATACATTATATTGATTAATACTTTATGGAACAATAGAGATTTCCTGGTTACAGAACAGATGAAGAAATATAAACCCTGGTTCTATAACTGATTATCCTGAATGGTTGCACACTTTCTGTATTTATCCCTTAATCAAATAGCAAAGTAACTTTAGCCCCATCTTAGAAGTCTGAGTAGTGTTATTTGTATGAGAAATCTATAATGTTCAAATAATTTGAAATAACACATACATTTGTTTTTACTAGATTCTTCGAATTATGGAATCCATTTGGGAAGCAGAATCCTTGGACCTCTGTTTGTTGCCATATGGTTGCATTTCTACAGGGAACAAAATAGGTATACAATCACACTTACTGTGATTAGAAATTCAAAATACCATATTTACAGAAGATGTGTATTGGAGAACTGTTCTGATATGTGCTGTAGTCCTGAGGTACATAACACTTTATTACATTTTCTGTGAGCAGCCTTCTTGGCAGTGGTTTCTGCCCTTCCTTCAGCTGCAGCTCCAGCTTTACTGGTTGTGATTCCTGTGCAATGACTTGGCTTGTCATGCAGGTCTCTCTTTAATAACAATCTTTAGTACAAAGCAGCAGTGAAAGTGAGTGATTTATTCAAGGTCTATTTTAATGTAGTGATAGGAATAAAAGAAAGGGAAAAAAATTATATTTTTTTCCTGACCTAAAACTTCACACCATATACATAGAAATAACATTACTTTACAGGATACACAGGCAATATTTCTCACAGGGCATTGATTCCTGCAGCAGAGATGATCAATTTTCAGAACTTGTGCTGAAAGAAATCAAATAAGAAATCTCAATACAATTAAGACTCTTTATAACTCTTTAATATACTTTGGTAATGTACTTCCTCTCTAAAATCCATTGCCACATAAAATTTTTTAACATCATTTTGGTTTCAGGATATCTCAACAATGCAGGATCCCAAACTCACTGATAAAATACCTGGTAGCATGACATAAGACAGTTTCTTTTCTCCTAATATAAATGTTTTAAAATTGAATTATGTTTATTGATAGAATTTTAAGAATAAAGGAAATGAAAAATTGTACATCAAAATGCTAACTAACTATAAATATAAGGAAAGTTGGAGGTTTTTCTCTCCTTTAGAGGTATTAAACCTAGTTTTTAGAGAGCGTTTTAGGATCTGGTTTAATTTTGTTTTAAAATGTATCAAGACAATGTAATGTACTGAAAAAATGAAGGAGGAATTCTGCCAGCAATTCTAGCATTTTCATACTTGAGTTACAGATTTCTGTTATTCTTTCATGAATTCTCAATTGATTCCCTATTCTTCTGTCTCAAGGAAATAATAGTTGATTTTTCTATAGGCATGGGAGAGATGTAAGAATTTAACATCCTTTTAGCACCACAGTAGGGGCATGGTTAATCATCTTAACACTCCTGCTTGGTTTGCTGAGAATACCTGCAGCCTAAATTAGTAATGCCCAGTGTGGTATGCTTTGATGTAGAGCTTATGCTTGTTTGGAACAGAACCAAAGAGTAGTGGCATGCAAATGTTCTTTCACAAGATTCCCATGTGGTCTTCTTCCATGCTGCTTCTTTCCTCCTTTTAATACTTCCATGGGACTTGGGCTTTTCTGTGGACTGACACAAGGACAGTGGCCCACTCAACACTGAGCACAGACAAACAGGTGTCTTACACCTGGGGCCTCTCCTCCTGCACGGAGCCTTCTCGTTCTCTTAAAGATGTTGCATCCAGTGCAGTTTGTCATTTTGGAAGCGTCTGTCCTCTCCACTGCTGCTGCCAAGCAGACCTCTGTAGGATGAACTTCCTCTTCTCTGTATCACTGGTGAAAGGTCATACCCTGCACTCTCTCCCTTTAACACTTCCCTCTGTTCCTGGCCCTGTGAAGGAAGCAGTTATCACTACTCACTGTGCAGCATCACTGCTGAAATGAGGAAGTTCAAGCTGGCTCTTAGGAGAGTCGCCTGCCTTGGTACCACAGAGCCCCAGAAACACCTCGCATGGTGCATTTCCTGCTGCACTCCCTCCAGCTGAGTGCAGCCCTGCCGAGAGCTGCTGTCCTGGGCGTGCCCCCCGAGCCCGCTCTGCTCCCCCGCTACCGAGGAGCTGCTGGCCGGTAGAGGGAGATTGGTGAGCACAGGCAGGGAAAGGCTTTTCAACAGCTGGAATGGGAGCTGGGGCTCATACCCGGGAGAAAAACAGCAGCTTGACAAGCACAGACCAAAATGCAAAGCTTTTTAATTTGATGGTCTTGGTGATGGGCTTGGAGGTCATATTTCCACAACAGTTTTATGGCAAACATATGCAGGTCACTCTGAAGGCAGAAGAAAATACCTTCAGGGGGTATTCAGCCATGAATTCAGCCATACAGAGAGGGCAGAAAGGGATTACTGTGTTGTTACTCTATTACATAAAAATTTGCACATAATTCAGTAACTGCAAAAGGGTTGGATTGTGAATAAAAAGAAATTTATCTGTTTCAGACAGAGTCAAATTGAAACCAAATCAGAAACTGCTTTGAATTGCTTTGGAGAGAGAGGGATATTTTTGCTTGCTTGCTTATCTCTGCACTGGAGCTGAAGCTAGAAGACACTGTTGAACTTGAGCCAGAGAAAGAAAATAAAATATTTCTGATTACCAAATAAATTCAATTAAAATCTGACTTTCTCCCATACAGGCATGCCCAGTTTGGACTGCATTTGCTAATCTTGGTTACAGGGCAGTGTTGTGCTGCAGCCTCTATTTCTGCATTTCCCTCTAGCTTCCCCTCTGTCACATGCCATGCTGGCATAAACAGGACAAGGCCCTGTTTCTGCACCATTTTGCTGTGATGTGCCAGTTTGCCTTGGCAAGGATCTGTTCAGTTTAGGGACAGGCCCCATGGCCCTACAACCAGAGCTTTTTACCAGCAATCCCAGTGATGTACCTCCCTGTGCACTGGTATTTCTGAGCTAGCTGTGTATATGCACACTTAAGCTTAAATTGGATTATCTGCAGGAGGGCCAGCTCTGTTCCTCTGCCACAGCCCTGGCAACACTTGCATCCCTAGACTGCAGCAAAACGAAAGCTTTTCCTCAGCTCCTGGTAGTTGTGAAGTTGGAGACAACCTGGGGAAAATGTGAATTGGGATCAGGACAGGAATGTTTTCTTTCCTTGCAAAAAGCCTTATGCAGCAGGTCCCCACTCATCATGTGATACATCCATTTTAAAAGAGGAATTTTGATGCCAGGCTTTTTATGAACTCTGGCTGATTTCAGCTGGGAATGAACAGGAACCATTGCTCCTTGTCAAATAAATTTCTGCTCACAGAGATATGAAGATCTGCAGTTGGTTTTTAAATATAGTTTAAAAATTAATTTTGAATATTTTTAATAGGCTTTGATAAAAATTTAATAGCTTCTTCTAACCTTTTCCTTATTTCCTTTAGGAATGATTGAAATTGTGAAAGATGCCACAACAATTGCCAAAATTCAACAGAGCACAGTTGGGAACACTGGTGCATTTAAGGATGAAATCCTAAACCAGTGGCTCAAGGAAAGATGCATGATTGAAGAGAAGGTGAGTTCTTTGAATTTTTAGGTAGGAATTTTAATTGCACCCTGCTAACTTGGAGCATAGAGCCCATATGTTTGTGTTTGTTACTCACGGGAATTTGAAAAGTCAATTCATTTTCCCTGCACTCAGTTGTGGGTGTCTGTGAACGAGCCTTTAGCATCCAGCAGGCAGCCAAACTCCTGAGAGACAAGATGCTTCTGAAATCACTCCTTTATCAGTGGAAGTTAGAAGTGATATGTGGATGTGAATGTGAAAGATCAAGCAGAAGCACAGTGTCTGTGTGAAACCAAGTCAAATAACATTCTCACACAGGCCTGAGAAAGTGGCCTGAGAAACTTCGAGGAGGAATTCAAACAGTCCTTGGAGAAAGCAAACAACCTTTGCAGGTGGTGTTTGTCTAACTTGTTGTTTACTTGCAAGAGACAGTTGAGGGCTGTTGTTCCTAACTGTCCAATGATGGTCTTGTGTTGGTTTGCTAACCAGTGAAACTTTATTCTTTTGCACTATCTACAAAAGAGGATTTGGAAGAGTGAAGCTCGCTCTCTTTGCTATAAGCTGAGAGTCCATGTTGTTACTGCCATACCATCCCCAATCCAATAGCAACAGTGATGTATGAGGAGCAGGTTGAGAGGACATCTAAGAACACTGAAGGGCAGTGGGGTTTTTTTGGGATTTAGGTGCAGATTTGGGTGCTCACAACTCCTTTTCTTGTGTACATCCACTGATCTAGTATAGCCTCATTTTTTTCCTCAGAATGTGTGAGCTACTCTGTGCTGTTTTCTGTGCTGAGGGACAGAGCCAGCACGGGGAGTGCAGGGCTGTGATCTTGATCTCTGCTGTGCAGTGGTGTATTTTATAAGACAGTTTGCCTAATTCTTGATGGACACATTTCAACAGAAAGGTACATAACTTTGAGAATGATTGCATTTAATGTCTAGCACTGAAGCATTTAACATCTTTAAGATTTCTTTTTAGTTTCAGGCAGCTGTGGAAAGGTTTGTTTATTCTTGTGCTGGATATTGTGTGGCAACCTTTGTACTTGGAATAGGAGACAGGCACAATGACAACATCATGATTACAGAAACAGGTGGGTCATTTTTTTGAGGATTTCATAGATGTGTGGACTGTCTGTACTTCATTAGATTTATGTTTCATTTTAATAAATAATGCATTTAGCAATGAATGAAGAGACAAACCAGTTCTGACAGTGGTGCTTACAAGGTCAAGTTCTGTAACACTGAAATGTATTTTCACCCCTATTGGCCTCCATATAGAGTGGAGATAGGTATCACTAATAATGCCATTATTTTCCAAGGAGCAGTTTGATACAAATTAAGTAATTAAAAATTTAAACTAATTTTTTTTTTTTTTTACTATCTACATCTAAGGTCTGAACACCAAAAAACTTTATAAAGTAGCTGTTCTTCTGTCTGGTGTGTGGATGTGGTTCTGACAGTGTTCAGTGGAACTGAATTCCATCAGAATTCAGATGTTGCTGGACTGTTTTTGCTTCTGAGGAATGTAATTGCTTTGTGCACTGTTGTAAAAAAAACGTAAGAAATAAGTGTACATGGAGTGTATTTGTTCTTCTCCTAAAATCTGTGGGATGGTTAGAAACTCTAACCTGAAGAAACTGAAGAAACTCACAGGGTTTTTTTCACTGTGAAGTTTTGGAGTTACTTCCGTAGCTGCAGATTGTTTCATCCTTAATTTTACTTACCTATTGAAAGAACCCCGGAACAATCAGTGCATATGGAGGAGTTATATTTAGTCTGAGGAATTCACTTTTAGTTTCATGATCCTGTCACTTCATAATTAGTCTCTGATAAGAGATGGAAAATAGTTAGAAGGCTGGATATTTAATATTGATTATATTAAAGTTTTATCAGTTGAAGGCTAGAGAGAAGAAGTACCCTGAAGGCGGAAATTAACTGATTGAAGACTACAGTAAAAAAGTTCAGCAGAAGCCCTTGAGGAAAAAATTACAAAGAAATGCTTTAATTTCAACATTATATATAATATAATATGGTGTTAGTTCCCGCTGGCAGAACATGAGACACAGGTCAGTTGTCAGGGAAAGAGAGAAAGAGCTGTTGTTCTGTTGTTGTCATGAGCAGGTTTGCCTCAGAATGTTTAACAGGATCTATCTTGAGTCTCAGGAGCCAGAAGGATCTCAGTCTGAGAGGTCTGCAGAGAGTCAGATTTGGTAGGCTGGGGAAACTTGAAAGCTGGCTTAAAGTCTGCAACATCTAAGGATGTTCCACCTACAGATCACTGTTAACTATCATCTTATGCAATTCAATGTTTTATTTTTTTTAATAAATATGCCACTACTACAAATCTGTGTTTTTTAGTAACCGTACTTTTATATCTGAATCCATATCCTGGCTGCCAGTGAAAGTAATAAAGTAATATGGAGAGTAGCAGCAAACTCCAGTCCTGTAGGTGTAGTGACCCTTAAAAGGAGAGGTTTTCATCGCCTTTGTGGGAACTGATGCCCTGCTACTCTCTCAAGCTATCCAAAGGGTGACAATGCAGATTTAGAACACACAGAGTGGTTTAGAAATTGCTAATGAGGGTCTGTGAGGAGAATGCATCTTCTAGTCCATGACACTTGCCAAGGAGATGGGTAGTGCCAGAATCCCATGGGTATTTGAAACGTAATCCTCAAGCCTTTTCCGTGTAGTGATGCTCTGATTGTTACGGGTATGAGGCACAGGCTTTCCTTGGTTGATTTTTGAAAAGCTGTGAGTGTATGTTTAAATAATGCAGCAGTTCTGCCAGATTTTAACAGCTGCCAAAGATAAATAAGAAGTAATTTTGCTAAGAAGACAGAACTATGTGTTTCCCAAAAAAAAGAAAGAAAATAGTCTTTTTTGATGAACTTAAGAGTGATCATATATACCAAAAAAAAAAGGGGGTTGGAAGTACTGTGAATACATGTAAGTGTTCTTAGCAGTTTATTGTATTTGTCTAAATGTGACTTCTTCTCTTTATGAAGGTAACCTTTTCCATATTGATTTTGGCCACATTCTTGGGAATTATAAAAGCTTCCTTGGGATTAATAAGGAGAGAGTTCCTTTTGTGCTGACTCCAGATTTTCTGTATGTCATGGGAACTTCTGGAAAGAAGACAAGTCTCCATTTCCATAAATTTCAGGTAAAAGGATGGGTATCTAGTTGCAAATCAATTAACCAATGTTTTTCTATCCTCAGAAAGGAACATTAGTGCCTTGGTTTTCAAAGATCTGGGCTCCTGGGTATTATCTTAATAAAATGTACTGAATCATAATAGAATTCCGGGATATTTTAGGCCCAACTAAGAGAAAAAATTATCTGTACAATTATGGGAACTAGAATTCAAACATTCACAAAGGCACATTGAAAAGCTCATTAGCAGCAGACCAGATAAGCAATTCTTTCTTTGTTTCTTGTCTTGATTTGAAAATACTTTGCAGAGGGCTTCAGTGTTTGTGCAATTAGAAGAAACTCATGGCTCTAAGCAGAGCCTCTGAGGAGAATAAGCAGGTGTGAGGCATTCGTCCACTGGCTTTGCCTTTTATTCCCTCCTGATTCTGCCCTCGAGTTCTGGGGCTTGGACTGCTGCATCTGAGTAAAAATCTGTAGTGACCCAAAGCTATCTCAGATGCTGGTTTGTGAAGTGGATTGTGGAGTCCCTGCAACCCCTTCACTCAATACCCAGGGTCTGGCCTTGGCAGGACAGACTTGAAATCTCCAGCCAGCCTGAAAGAAAGAAGTCCCCAATGGTGCTCTGATGGTTTGCCCCTGTCCCCTCCCTTTCTAATGCCCTTGTCCCTTGGTTTCTCCTGTCCCCTGTGTCTCCATTGGTGGTGGGATCCCAGTGACTGGCCCTGTTTTCCCTGTAGGTCCCTGACCTTACCTGCCCTTTGTACCATCCTGTCTCAAGGTCATTGGCTGCTGAAGCTCACACTTAAGCCCCAGCTGGGACAGTTCAGTCCCTTTTTGACTCTGGACAATCCTTTGGCTCCTGGAAATAAGCCTGGCTGGAACTGATCTGGTGCAAGAGCTTTCTTGCCTCTCCCTGCTGAGCTGCCACGTGGGGTGTGTGGATGTGTGAGCTTGGCTGCTTTGCCTGAGTTTCCCCAAGTGGCTTTTTCACAGGAGATGTTTATTGGGATTTAAGCCTCAGCTCCACTCCTGAAAAGCACACTGCTACAGTGGATGGATAGATTTAACTCTGAAATAAATGAATGGTGTTAAAAATCTGTTCTATTGCTTCTATTTGAAATTGAGCACTTTCAAACCAGTTGTGATTATTTGAGCTAGTGTAGGACTTGGTCAAAGAAGCAGTTCAGTATGCAGCTCCCATGTTTAATGAAATGATTGAGAGTGTGGTTGGTCAGAAGTACATATATGTCTCAGATGTTATTATTCCTGTGGTCATCTTTAGAGACTTTGAGTAAAGTGTCTGATTTAGAAAGCCTATAGTATCAAAAGAAAAATTCTCCTGTAGAGTGAGTCAAAGCCAAAGTCTAACTTTCATGTTCTTGTGGGTGAACCAGTCCCAGTGGAGTCTGGTTTTCTAACCTGAGTACCTAATTAAGGTTCTTTCTGGTACATGGTGACTATATCTCTTTGAACATACACACAGTTGTATAGCAGATCTATGTCCAACACACACACACACCCATCTCCCTTGTGATTGTCTGTGATGGGCAATGGGAATTATCCTAAGATGATAACACCAGGTGGGTCCTCAGTGCAGTTACTTCAGCATTTTGTCTCCATTTGTGGCTGCATCTCAGTGCTTTTACTCATCCAAAAATAAGTGTTCTCCATCTTTGGGCTGGACACATCCTGCAGGTCTCCCTGCCACAGGTGGGATCCACTTGGATTCTCTTGCAATTCCCTCCTTCTGGTATTCTTATGTTAAGGCAAATCACACTGTCTACCAGTGGCAATCAAAAGGCAGAGGGCATGTGCGGAGAGGATCCATGCAAAGAAGAACCAATGATCTTTGGCTGAAGTCACAGCCCAAACTTCTGAAAATAATTAAAGAATCCTGTGCAATCTTTGAATCTTCATTTTTGCCAGGACTGCATTTATCACAGTTGAAGGGGCCTCGTAGATGAAAAGATGCTAGGATGGGGTTTGCCATGGGAAGGGAATGCTGAGCCTGTGCATTCAGAGAAGCCTGTGAGCTGGGCTGTGTACAGCAGTGATGCTGTTGCTGCACCTGTAAGTCATGTGCAGATGTGGAACTGAAACACCAGTCTGGGGTATGGCATTTCAAAAAAGACGTTTGTTCTGGAAGCAGAAAATAGTTAAAAGTTTGAAAATGTGCTAATGGAGAATTGAAAGGTGTCTGCAATGAGATAAAGTTGTTTTTGTATATATGGATCATCCAGCTCTTTAAGCATTATCTGACCTTTAGTTCAGCAGCCCAAATACCAAAATCAGTTGGAAGAAAGTTTAGTCATAGCATCTCTTCAGTGTGTAATGCCTCCATCATGGAGTACTGGTACTAAAGAACCTTTTTGTTACTCTGGTACTAATTTCTAAGTACTGCTACCATCCCACTAATGCAGACGGTTTAGGAATGCTGTGATAGTACCAATGCCATTTCCACTGATGTCCTTAGCCAGATAAAAGGTGATTAATGTGCTTTTACTGTTGTGAGCTGTGATGGTGATATGAGACCTGGGCATTTTAAGTGATATGATTTGGGCGCAGACAACAGTAAACTGACCAAAAAATATAAGTTCATGTATAGTTCTGCTGCAATAGCTACTGTTTATATACCACTATTGCAGTAGTATATTAAAAGTCTTTTCTGTCTCAAAGACCATAAAAAGAAAGTTAAAATACTTCTATACAAGTAAAAGAGTAACACAGAGCAAGATTTGCATAATGTATTTTGCTATGAAAATGTATGTTTTAGTTACATGGCCAGAGTTTAAAAAAACCCAAAATTGTAGTCTTAATTTTCAGCTCACTTGTTTCATCATATTTCCTAATATTGAGGGATTCATTCAGTCTGCCTCTGACTCATTCATGTATTAATGGAAAAGTCTCAGCATTTATCCTTCATTAATTTTTAAGAGCATCTCTCATTATTTTGTCCTTGACTACATTAAAACAGTTTGTACTTCAGAAGACTCTTTTGGTTTTTACAGCCTTTGGTGTGTTTAATAACTTAATAACCTACTTCTCTAAGATTTTATTTCTTTGTTAGCCACTGGACATAGTCCATACAGATGTGTTAGCCAGAGCTCATATTGCAGATGCTGGAGAAGGTTAAAATGACAATTAACTTTGACCAAAGTTCACTGCAGAAGAGTATAGTTCATTATTAGTGCACTTCTGAGGCTGTCCATGGCCTGGCAACTTTTCTGAAATAGCAGTGAGCTTCCTTTCTATTAGTTCTTAATCTAATTTTGTTTCCCTTTTTGTTTGCATTTGTTATGATGGTTTAATGAAAATTAGAGGCCAGAAGTTATTAATAACATCACAGAAATGCTTAGAAGGAAGCAATATTTGATGGGCCTTTTCCTCATCACAAACATATATTTAAGCATCACTTAACCTGAGAAGTATTTTTCTGTTCCATCTGTGAATTTTTCAGCTGCCCTAATACTGCCCAGATTTCTCTTGCTGTAATTGTCATATGTGGTGGCATTTTCTTTCCAGCCTTTGGCTGAAACCCATCAATTTTCTTCTGTGCACACACAGTTCTCTCACTTCTTACCTGTAGAAACCTTTGAGTAAGCCTCATCTAAGATCTTCAGGGTCCTTTTTGAGCTTTGTCTACCTACTTATTATTAAGTTGCCTAAAACTGTCAATTTGTCTTTGATAGTTTGTGCATTAAATTATGAACTCATTTTTATTCCTTAGATTTAATTTACTTAATTAATTATTTTTTCATTGCTCTGCTGACTTGATAATAAAGAGATGTGTATTTTCAGTTCTAATCAAATTCTTCTATACCATTCCTTTACAAAATCTCATGTATTTGGTTATCAAACAAAGGTGACAGAAAGTAGAAGAGTACACAATTCATCACTGAGAAATACTTATTTGCAGTATACTGTGCAGGGAAGGGATGGCCTATGTAACAGAACTTGCACACTTCATATCATAAAAATGCCTGGATTTTAGGATAATATTAATTAGGGCGGTTTCAGGCTTTCAAAATGATTATTCTTTTTTTTCTTTCGGGCAAATGGATTTTGGTTTCTCCTCAGCTTCTCTCATTTTGCCTATGGCTTCTAGCAGCTTTTTTCTTAATCCCACAGTAAACATGTACATATCCTTGACACATACCTGTCGTCTGGGTTATTTTTGGTTCTCGCTGCCTCTCTCAAAGTGTAAAAATTCCTTTTCTTGGAAGATACTAATGCAAAACCACATTCAGTTCATGTCTGAATAAATAACTGTAACAGGCAGATGCAGATTTTTTAAAAATCTTTTGAATTCCTGGAAGGACTGCCTTTGAGGTGCAGTGATACCAGGCTTTTTCTTGACTGCATAATTGTTTTCTGTCTCAGACACCCAAAGCAGTGAGATACATCATCCATACAGAAATGTAAAACCTTCTTTGATATAACTATAAAGACCTTTCATCTCTTTCAAGGGTAACAAAACACAGATTAACTCCTGTGACAAGATTTCTCTGTTTGAAGTTGATAATGCATAAGTAAAATTTCTTTTTTTATATTTTTTCTCCTGCTATAATGGAGAGAAACTATTCCCTGTGATAAGGTGATGATGTTTTCTATTGTAAGTTGTGCTTTGACCATTGCATTTAATCTTCTGCTGTGCAAGAACTAAACTAACATTGGAGTTCATAAGTATGATCTTATTTCAAGACAGGATTCATTTGGGAAGGGAGTAAAAGATTTAAGTACCCATGCAGTACTAAAAAAAGAAATTGTACTGACAGATCTTCAATATATCATCTTCCTTCCTTAGTATTTTCCTAACCTGTCTAGTTGGGTGTCCTGGTGTTGCTGATGTAAACAGTGATAGATGGTAAGATTATTTGTGCACCACTTGTTGTTTCAGAGGAAGAAAAAACCCCAGGTATCTTGTAAAAAATGCCCTGTGCTCTAGAGGGCTGGTGGGATTGGTGGAAGTTTACACAAAAATATTCGGATTTCCCGAGTATTATTCAAAAACTTAATATACAGTTGTTGAAAGGTTAAATTGAATATTTAATTGGGTAAAAATTAGCATTGCTTCAGCTGTGGTTTGAATAATAACAACCTTCTTGGAAATATTTTTCATATTTTTACATTACTGCATTGCAGACCTAATTTCTAGTTGATTGATGATTGATGTCTTTGTTACTTTGTTCTTGTTTCTGCTAGTAAATGAGTTATAAATTTAATTTAAGAAATAATAATTTCATTTTATATATTAGTTGCTTAGCAGGAAATACTATTTTTAAAGCATTGCATGTTTTTCCAAGCTGCAGAAATGTCATTTTTCTGAAAGTTCTGTTGTTAAGCACAGATTATTTATACATGGAAATGAAAAGGCTATAAAAAAAAATGCGTATGGAATCCAGAATGGCAGTACACAGTGATAGAAATCCTCCAGCAAGGCAGAGTACCTACAGACTGGAGCTGTCAGCTAGCAAAATTCCTTAGAACACCCAGCCTGAAAATCTTCCCTCTTAAATAATCCGTCACCACTGCAAAGTGAATAGACATCTATAGAAAATGAAGAGCAATCCCCTGGAGGTGCTGCTTTGTTCAGTATCAATTGCCAGCCACAGTCTTTAAATGGGAATATCCCAACAGGAAAGGAAGACAGTGAATTATTGCTGTCTCTTTTAACAGCCACAGAAAGAGGTTATACGATAGTAAAATTCTTTTCAAACTCTGGTGAGGCTGGGGTTTTATGCTCTAGTAATTAATGTAGTGTCAAGAGCTGTTAGTTGTCCACCCAAACAGTTCTTGTTGCCCAGTCTGTGGTGAGTGAAGTTACACTGAGCAGCAGGTGCAGAAATCTGTGTCGCGTTTCAGCTCAGTTGAATGGCTCTGTTGGGTCTCCTGTCTCTGACACACTGCAGTGATTGAATGGCACTGGTTAATGAGAGTCCTGTGAAATTCCTACCCCAGCCCTCTCAATTCATCTCCTCAATTCACAAAATACTCCTCTCTCTCACAGGACGTATGTGTGAAGGCTTATTTAGCTCTCCGGCACCACACGAACCTGCTGATCATCCTGTTCTCCATGATGCTGATGACTGGAATGCCCCAGTTAACCAGCAAAGAAGACATTGAATACATCAGGGATGCACTGACAGTAGGGAAAAGCGAAGAAGATGCCAAAAAGCATTTTCTTGATCAGATAGAGGTTTGCAGAGATAAGGGCTGGACGGTGCAGTTTAACTGGTTTTTGCATCTTGTGCTTGGAATCAAACAAGGAGTAGAAAAGCATTCTGCTTAATATTTTATGTAAATTAACTGTGGGTGTGAATGGGAGGTTAGTGAACCTACATGTTATTTATGAATCCTGAATAAATGAGCAGTCAAAATTGCCTTTACTCTTCTGGCAGCTTAAATGGATCTTGTAAAAAGGCAAGGACTTTACTCTGTCCCTCCAGGATATCTTCCTGCAGATAAGATTTTCTTTTTTTAATTTCTAATGACACTTCAAGTTTCTGGATTCTTTTAACTAGTTGCTTTGCTAATATGGCTTGATTTTTTTTTTTTGCCTTTTTTTTTTCTTTTTTTCTTTTTTCTTTTTTTAGCAATAATTTCAAATAAATAGAAGGAGGAGGTTGAGTAAGAAGAACCTACAAACCCCCTATAACCTTACCTTAATTGTTCATGAGGATCAAGTCCTTCAAAACCAGAAGAATTTATATAAAATCTATGGTTACAGTGAAATCTCTGTGGACAATCCATATTTGTCTCGGGATGGTTCATACACAAGTGTTCTTCATCCACATCCTTGTCTTGTGTGCTTTCCTCAACATTTTGTCCTTTATGGATTTTTAATATGTTGTCAGTAGAAAAGAGCTTTGGTTCTGCCATTGGAGGAAATTGCCTTACTGCTACTGTAACCTCCTGACGCAGATAACCAATCTTGACTGCCAGGAGAACTTCATAGTGACCTGGAAGTTCCTCAGATTGGAAAATTAAATTCTGAAGATTAATTTTGAAAGATTTTTTTACTGTACTTTTTAATGGGAAACATACGTATTATATTATAGATTATATTCTTAGTGTAAAGTTATTGAAATTCCACCTATTTAGGAAAAGCTTTGTTAAAAAAGCAATGGTACTTCCTTATCCCTCAGAGAAAACTCCTTAAGTAATTGTAACTGAAATTTTACCAAATATCTGAGAAACCCAAAGTTATTTATTCCTTGGGGAAATATTTTCAGGATATACCTAGAAGGAATTAAATGTAATCTTTGAAGTGTGTATATTTTGCTATTTATTTTTAAATTCCTGAAGAAACAATACTACTGAAAAGCTATTTATGAAAGAAAAATCCCCTTATCTTTAATTTCAATATTTAAACCTGTAAGAGGAAAAAATGGGCAGTGTTAAGTAGAATTTTAACACTCTACTGTAGATTGCCTGCAAATGAAGTCTACTGTAGGTAGGAAAGGAAAAAACATACAGCCTGAATTAGTCTTTGACTTGAATTATTGTGGTATACTTCTTGCTAATTGATTTTTACCAAAGAGAGAAGATGGCTTACAATATTGCTTTTTTGCACTGTGCCCATGTAATTCCTTCCTTCATTGTAGTGTTACATGGGCTTTACTTTACATATGAATGATGAACTGAATTTCAAAATTCTGTTACATTTGCTTTGATCTTTTCACAGAACCGTTACGATTTTAACTACTGTTATGACTGAGTGCATTCTTGAAGGATTTTTAATAAATGTACTGTAACTGGTGTCTCAGTTATGAGATGTAGCCAATCCATTCTTGAAATGTAGATGTTTAGTTGGTTACTGTGCACACGTATTTTTGGTGTAAATGGTAGACTCAAATTAAGGAAATTGCTAAGGTTAAAATGTAGACTATTTTGTTATTCTGTTACATTATTATTCTGTGCAAGATAGGCTTTGGATCATACTAAAATATAACCCAAACGGTGAATATAGTCTGTAAAATGATATTTTTAGATTTGTATTTTATAGATCTGAAATAAATTGATATGTTCTATTCATTGGATAATTACTCATGAATAAGCAAGTTAGCCCAAAATACATGTAAATATTTTTATCCAGTTTCTTAAAGACTACCTAATCTCAGTAAGAAATCATATTCAAAGTCCCACTCAGAGGAATTGCTTTAGTTCCATATTAATAACTTTGTACGATGTCAGCTATCTTAAATTTTAATAATCTATAGTATTAGAATTGCAATTATTATAATTGTAAAATGTGAATAGAATATTGCCACTTTTGAAGAGCACTTTATTCATTCCTGGTTTGTTCTATGAAGAAAAATGTGAAGATTTTAGTAAGTTCCTAGTTTTAAAAAGTAAGTAGATCTAGTGCTAAATTTAACTCTAGCATGGGGAAATAAATGCTAATCACAACTTCAAGGGAAATGGCACTCTTGAGGCAGCCTCCATTTGCAGGAAAAGTTCTACAAGAGATCTGAACCCAGAGGAAAGTAGTTTAATCTTGCACTAAACTTAGTCTGATGATTTTTATCAACAGTTTACAGTGTGCTATACTGAACTGTGTTTGTTGCAGACACCCGAAGCACGACAGTGCTGAGCAAATTCCCAGACTTTTCGTTACTTCCCTTGCCCATGCCTATGGTTGGGCTGCCTGGGCTCTGCTGGGCTGCCTTGTGTCTTCTGGGCCAGCCTGGCTCCTGGGAGATCAAAAGTTGCTGCCAAATCTCCTCTTTACCTAAGGATCAAGCTGTGGGCACCAGCATCTCCTTATAAATGGCTGCACAACCATGCTGCTGATTATCAGCTCGATTCTGTGCCCCTCTGGAAACCTCCACTCCCCACCCTGGAAACCACCACTGACCTTGTTTAATGGCAAGCCCTGACGCAAGGAGGAACAATGTAGAGATGTGGTTTGAGGTGTGCAGCCTCAGCAGGGAGAGGAGCTGCTTTTCAGGTGAGGAGGTGCACACAAGGACACATTTGCATGTCCCAGACAGAGCACGGCTGTCCTGTTCTGCAGTGGCGTTCCCAAGGCCTGGAGAGCTGGAACTTTAGCACAGATGCCACTGCTCGAGCAGGAGGCTGAACCACAATTTCCTGAACCTCACAGTGCATAAACTCACTGACCCTTACTGGTTTTCAAAGGTTATAAACCAGGAAATGTAAATTAGTCACTAACCACTAACCTTTTTATGAAGCTCTAACACAGCATGCAGAAAATTACTTAATTTTCTGTGTATGTCTGAATTATCATCATTGTCTCCTGTTAGCCTTAATATTATGTTTTGAAAATTATTTTAAGGGCTACTTTGATATCTGTTGTATTTTCTTGGTAGTTTCATTCACATTATGACTGCACCTAACAGTGGAAATTGGAATCTATTCATAGAGTCAGTACCTCAGATTCAGTTGTGACTTGACATCTGCTGTGACCCCAGCAAGGTCATTGAGATGTTGGTTAGTAGTGAATGTGTCCCCAAGGCTCCATCCTAATTATATTCCAGGACAGGAAGAGAAGCTGAAATGGAGCTCAGGTGTACAATGTGATTATATTTAGATCTTCATGGAATACCAGTTGCACTTGTTAGAAGTGCTTAATCTATCATTAGCAGAGTATTGAGACATAACATGTTTAGCAGATTTTTTTACAGTGTGATCAATGATACAGAAATACAGATATGAACAAATCACTTCAGAAAAATATCAATGGAAATTATGATTCTTGTATTTTTGTTATAAATCTTTCCCCTGACTACTATCAGCATTCTGCAAATCCACATAAGTCCCATGGATTATATAGATTTCCAACTCTGTGCTAATGACTTCATAACGTAAAATCACAATATAATTGTGTAAAGTAGTCTTGAAAATAAAAAGTTATTAAAATTAAAATCTTGGATACCATCTGCAGGGTCTGGTGGGCTCTCTGAGCATCCCAGCAACACTGAAGTTTCTGAAAAACACTCATGTGCTTCAAGAATCTTCTTATTGCAACTTACATAATATATGTTAAAAACAACACTCCAGAAATAATGAATTCTCCTAGAGAGAGGTCGACAGGGAGAGATTCCTGCTGTGCTCACCCCACTTGGCATTTGGAAGCTGGAATTGGCCCAGAGGGGTACTAACATATTTGAAATCTTGTGACATGCTGACAGAAAGTAAGATTCATGCTGGAGAAAAGAAACAGAAGGATGAACTGTTTGTCTGCAGTTACATAGTTAATGGCAAGGACTGACCAAAGATACAAATGCCGTGGTTATTCCCATGTGAGGTGTGCACATCATTGTGTCTCTAGAGAAAAGGGCACTGGTGACCTGTTCCAGTCTGCTGATACAAGGAGATGGGCACAAGGCCATGGCTTTTCCTGGCTTTTTGTGCACCATTGGGTCTCATAGCCAGCTAGAGAGAGGCTGATGACCTGCCTGTTGATAATGGACAAGTGGACACTGGACAGGATAAATTCCTTCCCACCCCTGCAGTGGGGGTTTGCTGTTTCAGAGGGTGCCCAGCTGCCCTTGACACAGCAGGAGCACTCTGCAGGCTGGGTAGGGCAGGTAGGCAGTGTGTGCCATTTCCCAGGTATTCTCCTGGGAATGCAAGAGAGGAGGCTGTCACTTTGGAAACAGCAGCAGCACTGCCAGGAACACGTGCCAGTTAATTTTAGCTAACAAAAGATTCCTGTGCATGGCAGAAGTGCTGCATCTCCTCAGTGCAAGCACATCCCACACCTGGGTGCAGTCACTCTGTGTGCAGTGTTAGGAGTCACCGTGTGCCAGTGCTGGTCACTCTCTCAAAGCTGTCTTTGCTCTAGTGCCTATGGTCAGAGTTTACCACTCAGCCATTTATTAAGTGCAGGAAGAAAAAAAAAAGGAAAATGAGACACTGTAGACAGCAGCATTTCTTTTTAAGATAAATAATGAGTAGATACACAAGAAAAGTCAAATCTAATGTAACGAGGAATATCCAGAAAAGATCTCTGAAAGGAGAAATTGAAAGAAAATAGAGATGTTCATGACCCATAGTACAAAACAGTTTTAAGACTACAGCTCAGAGTTTGTACCAGATGCTTCTTTGCCTTTGAATATATCTTTCTTTATTGAAACTTATTATTCTGCAAAAGGCTAAGAGGGCTATGACTGTTTAATAACCTAAGAAATATGCTGCCACAGTGCAGTTCATGATAAAGAGTTCAACATATAGCAATTCAAGATATAGCCAGAAAGTGGGGCACTGGCAGTAAACTCATCACAGGAGGAAGTTATTTCCCAACATGATGGAAATGCGTTTTTCTCTGAAATATTTGGAGCTGGTCCCTGTCAGGGACAGGATACTGGCCTGGACAGACTCTGTCTCTGATGCTGGATGGCAGATCCTTGGCTCAGCTGTCAAATATCTGCATGAAAAAAAATCTTGGTGAAATAAACAGGTCTCCTCAGGAAATGCTTTCCCTTCAGCCAAAGTTATTCTTCATTTTGATGACATTCATGACAGCATCTGTGTTTTACAAACCTGTTTCCTTCCCACAGAATATGATGTATTTTCCAAATCTTGTAAAACAGTAATTCTGTCTACTTGGAGAGAAAAACCCCAGAGATCTCAGTAACTTCAAAGTAGTCTGAAACCAAAACACTCCAGGCAGGGACCTTTTGATTCAAGGTGATGGTTCATGCAAAGGCAGGCAATTATAGGGAAATGCTAATTAGCTACACATTAATACTTAAGAGGACAGCCTTTGGGATTCTGTCATTGCAACAACACACCAAAGTGTGGGTAAAGAGTCTAAAGGCCAGAGACTTGAAGGTCCTGTGGAGATTGATACCAGCTTGGTGGGTGCAGCTGCAGCCCTCCCAGGGGAACAGGGACTCAGGGTCAGCAGCTCTGGCAAAAACAGGTGTAGAGTCAGGGTTTAATGCCAGGATGAACTGTGTGCTGTGCAGGGATCAGACCTCAGCAGATTTAAAGGCCTTATTTAAAGGCCATTTCATGGGATTCATGCCACATAAATAGTGGTGTTAGCAGGACTATTCTGTGAGAATAAATAGTTTATAAAACATTAAGTTTACTCTTTTTTTTAATTGGTGGGTATAACCATAGCATGAATGACTATTTTCTGCTGCTGCTGCTTCCTCTACTGCTCAGGATCTTCACCCTAATTCCTCATTTCTCCTCTCATGTTGCTGTTCCTTGGACCTCAAAAGCTGAAACCAGAATGAATTGTCTGCATCTTACAGCCAGGAAATGCACAGCTGAATGTCAGCAAAAGAACCACATGTCAAAAGTACTGGTAGCTGGAGATGCTGTCAACACCTGCACTGGGAGAAACTTGATAAAAATTCTCCTGATCTGACAAGGAAACAAAGAGCAAAAGAAAGGAGGAAAAGCTGTCTGTATATGCTTCAAGGTGCAAAGCACTGGAAGACTAAGCTTTCCCAGGTTTAATGCTCTTTATTCACCCTCCTAACCACTATTATAAATGGACTCAAGGTAGAAAAGAAACTTTATAGTGAATACACGTTTAACTAGAAAAGTGGATAAAACTTAATGCAGTTAAGTGCAATAATAAGAGAAATACAGCCCTTTTCAGAACCTCCAACACTAAAACAAAAGGAATAATGGGGGGCCACCACAGTCTAGTTGTCCCACCTGTATCATGTATGCATGCTGTCCAGCACTGTGATCAATTTAGCTAATGCCATCAGCAACTGCACTTTCTGAAAAGCAAGTTACTTGCTCTCAGTACTCCCTGTAAAGCAGTGCTTCAGAGAGCACCCTTTGGAATACCATCTTAACAAGGGATAGGCCAATAAAAAAAGATATATGGAAAAGTCTTTATCATAATTGCAATAATGTAATTTAAAACAGCACCAAATATAAACCACCAGAAATATTTATTAGTGTTATTTACAAGATCAAGAGATTATAACCTGAAACTGAATAATAGAAAAATGTTTAAATGCATCAATTTGTCAAAAAGGCTTAGAAACCACAGTATAGCTCGTAACAACTTGTCAGGATTTGTTGTACAGCAGATGTCACATAGTTCACAGCAAGACCTCCAAAAAAGGACACCACAACCCTTGAAACACAATTTAAACACCATTAGAACCAACTTGCTGGCACTCTTACAAGGAGGAGCTCCTTGAGTGTATATGAGGGAACAAACACCCATGTAGCAACATTTCCATTCAAAAAAGGAAAAGAAATATTTGTAGATGTCAAAAATGTCACAAATCCACAAAGGGAATGATTTAAAAGACATAAAACTATGGCATGAAACCACAGAAGCCCACAGGGCAAAAAAATAATTAAAAGAGCTGAAAAAACCCACAACATTTGGAGAAACTGTTAATTCTTCCAAACTGCTCAGTGCCTACTGGAAGAAAAAATGAGACCAGTGAGATATTGAATCTTTTAGGACAATCAGTCCTTGATGAGGATTTAGTAATCCTGGTTAATTTGTGGAACAACAAAGTATTCTTGGCTACCAAAGAACTGTGGAAAGCAGAGTTAGCTCTGGAGCATGGCAGGCAGTACCTGGTCATTACAACCAACACATCTCAGTCATGTGGAGAAAGATACTCAGGAGACCTTTCAGGAGGTACAAGCAGGGAGAGGGGGCTGTGCACTTCCCCAGCAAGAATGGCCAAAAATAGCTAGAGATTGCTTCCTTTGTTCAAAACTGCAGAACCAGAACCCAAGGAGCTTGGCAGCGATGCCCGGCACGTCCAGCAGAGCCCGGCAGGAGCTGGTGGCTGCTCTTTCTAAACTCAGAGGAAAGCGTCACCTGTGACAGCTGATTGCTGTGGTAATTTTTCAAACTCAGTCAAACAACCTGGGAGCTAACTGTACAGCAAATCAAACTGGGACAGAGCCCCACAAAGCTTGCAGGCTGTGAGGGGAGTGGTGTACAGTGAGAAACATCAATCTTCAGTGCATTTTCACATCTGTGTATGCCATTTCAGCTCTACAAATTGCCAGGAGTTACGTTTCTTGTAAATTTACCGGGTAGTTTTTCCTAAAATCTATTGTTTACAAAGCCTCTTACCAATCTAAAAGGAGGAATGTGTACTGCCCTCCAACAACTGGTTTGTCTTGCACTTGTCTTAATACTACATTATTCACAGAGAAGGGGCTCCATTGGAAGATGCAGACAAATACCTCCCTGGCAGATCAATAGACTAGAGGGAGTCAATGACCTCAGGAATGTTCACAGCTGTGAGTTACCACATGGCAGTGTTTGCTAGGTAAGGGACCTGCAGTGACTTTATTAAAGTAATAGTCAACAACAAACATCTCAGGGATTTAACAGGTCTGTACAGGGTGAATGTCCCAGACATGCACAACTTGCTCTCCAGATTTTTCTTGGCTCAATGGATGGAAAGCTGAGAAATACACAAAAATAGTCAATCATCTACTAAGCACAGCAAATTAGAGTTGTCAAGACCTTCCCCTAGTTTACTAAACAACTGAAAATAAGCAAAAGTTGTGATTTGTTTGTAATGTCAAGAACTATTAATCAACATTTGTTCACTGGAAGATAAGCTAGAAATTGAACAATAATAAGAAGTGTCAAATCACTTAAAACTTCCACAAGACATGTCAGTATTGTGACCAGACTCCTAAGGAGATGATCTGTCCTCACAGTAATTAAATCAGTAAAACAACCTAATTTTTATGCACATGGAAGGGACACGCAGGGAAAGAGGATAACACTGTGCTCTTCACTGTGTGATATCCTGCCAGCAATACCAAAACTGCAAATGAAGAGAAAACATGTACAGTACTAGCCAGGCCTGAGAACCTCCTGCTTAGCGCATTGAAGAGAAAATTCCAACACAGCCAACCCAAGCATAGATGACTTTTCATGTTTTAGCTATAACTACAACAGCCAAAAGCAACACTTGCTTCAGATGGAAAAGAATATTTAAATGGCTAAGCGAAGGATTAAAGGTACATTTTGAGAATGTTTTTAAGAATAACTCCAAAATTCCTTTGCTTATGAGAATGTGTGTCAAGACACAAGCAAATAGTCACATGGATTTTTAAAGGAAGGAATATAAAAATTAAAGAACTAGGGTCCTCCTTAATATTTTTTTCATGTGTCTTGAGGTGAGCTGTGCAGAACACATTTTTGAAACATTTTGTTAATAAAAAGCCTATTTAGTTTAGCTTATCCCCTATGAATTTCCATTCCTTGACATAGCCTAAATAAAAGCAATAAAATCATGTTTACATTGGGATGTGTGCCTTTTTTTTTCCCTAAAGAGGTAATTTCTTTTACCCTCTTTCTAGCACAGCTATGTATGCAAAGCCTAAGTATAGAGTGAATTACCAGTTGAAAATGTAACTTCAACTTAATACAAACAGTAGATAACTGAGATCTTCCCATGGGCATGGCCTTCCAGGAGAAGGATCTTCAGATGCTTTTGTTGAACAGTGAATGTCCCTGTGGCCAATTTGGGATGGAAATAAGACAAATAAAATGAAGAGGAAACAGGATACCCCCATGGTGTTTCTCCAATTCCTTAGGAGTTTCTTGATGTTGTTGTTTCACAAGGGAAAGGAGCAGGGGAGGTAAAATTCTCACAGTGAGCATCAGAGCTTGGTCCCTTGAGCTTTTTGATTTGTAGGTAAAGCACGAGCCCAGTGCAGATGAGAGGCAGAGGCTTCTGTGGGGAACAGCTGCTGCTGCTCTCTGGATCTCTGCTCTCAGCACATCTGGGCCACGTGTCCTTTAGGCAGCCAGGACAGCACATGTCACCTGGGGAGCACGAACAGTGACAGTGACAGCCAGGATTCAACAGCACAAGGAGAGCAGAATTTTGGGTACCAAGCTGTATATCCATATAGACAGCTTTGTAGGAATTCCACCAATGCCAAGGAGTAAATGAGCTGAGTTCAAGCTGCAACACCACAGGCCTGGGCTTGGGAGCAGGATGTACTGTACCCAGAGAAAATAGGAGCAGCCAGATTCAAAGATGGAAATTCAAAGCTCACTTCAACCATGTCTTCTTCAGCGCTTGGAAAACAGCCTTGGTAAATCTCTAGTCGCATCATCATGACAATTTTCCCAGCTTGTTGGCTAAACAGTACCAGTACTAAATATAGGCCTCTTTGGCATGCCAGCAGGAGCTTGCCAAACATGAAGGAGAGTAATTTGTCCTTCCTGAGGAGACACATGCCACCCTCAGGCATATGGTACCGAGCCAGAAACAATTCACCCCAGCATGGCAAGCAGCCCACTGCCGGCCCTGGCCTGGTGTGTTCCCACACTGCCATGGCATCACACTGGATACTGTGGCATGGAGCAGAACTGGGACATTCCAGGGCAGTATTTTTCCCAGGTAAGAGTCACTGCTGTAAGACAACTCACTGAAGTGCAAATTAAAAAGTAATACCATCCTTAAAAAAATCCACAAAAGCAGAGAGTAATCTGATGAATTTTCACACAATGTTTTAAGGTTCTAAACCCATCTATGAGACTGCTCCACCTTCGGCTACTTTTAATATATAAATTGGTATGTACCAATAGCTCTGTGACAAACAGATTGTCACAGCTGTCAGAGTGAGTCACAGAGAAATCAACCGCACTTGAGAGGAAATTGGCTTATCCTTTAAGGAACAGGCTTGCAAATAAACACTGGTGGGAGACATATTTAATGTAATGTAATACTTTGCTCAGAAAATGAGCTAAGCCACAGAAAAAAGATAAAAGAAAAGTACCAAACTTATTTGTGGATCTCTTCTGATGGATTATATTCTCATAAAATCAGACAGAGCAGTTCAATTTTTAGTATCTTAGACATCAACAAGGTCAAGAACAGCCTTTAAACTGACACAGAAACATGACATTTCCATTTCTTTGGGACCTCTGATCTTTTCCCCCAGAAAAAATGAATCAGTTGCAGTCTTACACTAGAACTGGATTATTTACAAAAATGCTTCTGAGCAGTAAAATGTTAGACCTTCATCCAGCTGTGAAAGCTGGCCAAGCACAAAGGTCCATAGGCACACAACTGCTTACAAGGTAATGACCAAGAACAACAGAGAAAACACTGAGATCTGGAGAAGGTGATTGCTCTGTTCTTCCAAATACAGTAATTATGCTCAGACACAACTAAAAGTAAGAAAGGAAATCCATATTAGTTAAAAGTAGACCTGCCCATACACAGAGTGGAAGACTCTCCAGAGCTTCCCATGTAAGAAGCTATACTAGATCTGTTCAAAGAATATTTTTTTCCCAGTTGAAAAGCTGGATAAGAAGGAGAATCCAGTGCACTGAAACAACAGAAAGGCAACTGTATTGCCCATTACCTTCTCCATGGGAGAACCACCAGGATGTGCTAAGCAAAGAGCTTTGCACTGGAGAAGTTTTTTAATTTCCAGCCTACAGTTGCGGAGTGTCTGCCACAAACAGCAGAGAAGAGAGCAGCAAGTTAGGAAGTTGGTTAATTACTGAAGGGATCATCACCTCTCAGAGGGAAAATCAGAAATGTCTTTAAAAGAGAAAAGAGCAATGGAATCAGCAGTTGAAAAGTTTCGGTGCCTGTTTGCAGGCTGAGCACTACTAGCTTAAACTACATTAGCTGAGATGTTTTGAAGAATCGAGAATTATGAACCTTCCACTGTGACAAATGCTTTTTGCTGCAAAGAGCTTTGAAACTGTCCAGGGGTGACAGAGACCTCATGCAGGGTCTGGTCACACCAGCTGGACTGCCCCTGAATCCTGGAAGTGGGCTGCTGCCATTTCTGTCAAATTTCAGTCCAAGATCAGCACAGAGGTGCTCAGAAACAGAGAAAGTGGTGGATCAGGTAGAAAAGAGCTAGAGAATAGAAAATTTATATATTTGGGGTACATTTTGCCCTTGTTGCAGTGTAAGAAGAGATAGAGGCCTGTTTAATATTCTTTAACTGCACTTGAGCTGTGAATAATGTTCCCCTTTAAAACCTTCTTGACACATACCCTGGTTGTTAACTGAATGCTCTCTGCCTGGAAAACAGCCATTAGGCCCTCACCCTTATCTATGAGAGTCAGACAATCAGTATTGTGGTGTCGTGATGTGTTCATTCTCTTTGGGTTTCATATGAACAAGCTGGATTCCTTGGAATAAAAGTGGCTTTTCTGTCGTGCTGTGTCAGGAAATAAAGACATTTCTGACATATAATACTATTTTTCTAAGGATAAGGTCATCTTACTGTGCCAAGGACAGTCTTTTTAAGGCCATAGAATGAAGTACCTCCAAAAATGCACTGGTTTTTATTTATGTAAACAAATGGTTTTTAAGCTTTCTGTCTAGCCCAAGGCATTATTAATATTGACATGAATACATAGTTGGCTTAGCTCATCTACGTTCAATACAAAAAACCTAAAAAATCCCAATTGTTGAAATATCACTGTAGTCTAACAGCTTAGCAGGAGGTTCTCATCTGTTTTCAAAACAGATTTCTGGTGAGTTTCAGCCCTAGCTGGTTCTTTAAAACTCACAGATTTGTACAGTCAGGCTCCTTCTGTTTCATGAGAGAGTGAATAATCTTTTCTGTGTTTGAGTTATTACCATTTTAGTATTAGAGCTCAGCCTCATTTTGTAATTTCTGCTGCCTGAGTAATTCCTCCTCACCCAAGTAGTGCCGCTGAGTTTCCATGTGAGCAAGAACTTGCAAGATCAGGACCTTTCATCCTCAGCACTGCCCCCTTTTTAGAGTGTAACTATTTTTATTCTCCAGCTTCCAGACATAGAAATGTTGACATCTTAACTGGAATGCCAATGGTTGAGACACAGAAAGAAAAGAAAAGCCATCAATTAAATTATTTAGAATGTTTACCAGACATTGCACTATTAAGCAAGGATCTGTTTACACAATGGAGTTATTTTAAAATATCTACATGTTTTAAAAGTCCAAGTCTTAAAATGCTGCACATATTTAAAATGAAATATTGTTTCATGCTTTACTAAGTAGTAGATATTTTAAAATAATAGACTTTTCAAAATAAATTCTAACACTTAGTAGTCTGTCTCCAATAAAGTACATCCTTCCATAAACCTTTAGAAGAACTCTTCTTACATCTCTGTATATCGATCAGCAGAAATTAAACCCTTCCAGGCACAAAATCCTTGTGTTCCCTTAACTTGGCCACTGTCACCAGTGACATGGCCCAGGGGTCACCCTGTGTTAGGGTGCAGCTGTGTTAGTGGCCTGGGTGGTGGGACAGAGAGCAGCCTCAGCAGAAGGTTTGCAGAAGATACAAACCAGGGAAGAGTGGCTGACACAGCAGTTGGCTGTGCTGCCATGCAGGGGGACCTGGGCAGGATGAGGACTCCAATTGTACTGGGCTTGTCACTGGACACACCACACTGAGTCCAGTCAAGGGCTTGTAACAGCTGGCACACCAGGAGAGGCTTAGAGAGCTGGGACTGCTCATCCTGGAGCCAGAGCCAGACTGTTCAGGGGTGCATGGGGACAGGGCAAGAGGCAAGAGGTGACAGGCAACAGGCAGGATGTGAAATACACAATTGTCAGAGGTCCCTGGAGCCTCAGCTGCTCCACAGCTCTGTGGTTTCCTCAGTTTTAAAGACTATGAGGCATTGTTCTTATCTCTTTCTCACCTCTCATTAACTTATCACTTCATGGGAGAAAATAATTTGAATCCAGAAGGACCCAACCCCAGTATCATCTGTAGTGGTCAGCAGATTCCCAGCATCCTCAGTGAGCTCTGTACTGGTTCTGTACACAATGCACTAAAACAGGACATGGAAGGTTTTCACTGCTTGTTAAAAGTACCTTTTTCTGTGAATGCAAATCAGTTTTACTCTGATACAGTCAATACTGGGTCCACCCTGTGTTCCATCATTTAGAAGTGTTGTGCCACTTCCATGGCATGAAGGAGTGGGCCCATCTTGGTACCAGAGATGGGTGGCTGAAGGTTGGCTTGCCCAGCTTTCACTGAGAGCATCTCCATGGCAGAGAGTTCATTGCTCTTTGGCTGCTAAACAAAAAAAAAATCTCAGTTACTAAGAGCCCCAAATTTCCTTTGCATCTGGGCACATTAGAGCCCAGGACAGGACTCATTGCCATTCTCCAGGATGGCCCCTGCTGGGGTATAATATCTTTTTGTCTCAGGAGAGCCTCTATGCTGCTGTCTGCTTGCCCTCCTCTGCCCTCCCTGCCTGTTCCTGTCCTCCTGATCTGCCATCCAGCTGGGCCAATGTCAAGCAGAACACAGTGCTGCTGACACCAGATATGTGACACACAGAGGTGCAGGCAGAGAAAAGGTCTGCAAGGAGTCAGTCCTTCCTCCTGGTGTGTTATGGTGCTCCCTTCTCTCTGCTTCTGTGTTGAAAGAGCAAGAAATGGTGGAGATTCACAAAGACCTGTCTCATCTCTGTAAGCACACATCAGATTTGCAGATGTGCCTGATCTGGACATTCCCAGGACAGGCAAGGAGACCAGTGCAACCTCAGCTCGTGTTCCTTGCCTGCCACCCCAGCTGCAGTGATGACTGAGCTTCTCCATGTACCTTAATCCATGTGAAATTGATTCCATGGAGAGGACCATAAAACTAGGCTAGCACTTTATAGATTAAGTAAAAGATCTCAGCCTGGTGAGTATCACACTGGAAACTGGCCAGGGAAGTGGTGTGGCACTGATCACACGCTGGGAATCCCTCTGTGTTCTCCATAATCATTATCCTATTTTAAAATAAGGATAAGATCAGCTGGACCTTGCTGCCAGCTCCCACAGGACAATGTGTAATGTAAGTAAAAGAGGCTATCTGCTGTCTGCATCTTCCTCTTCTATTTCTGTTCAGAGAATCTGTGAAGTAGCCATACTGCACCCTTTCCAGACTGATTTTGAGAAGGATGAAAAGCTGAGGACTTACTTTGAAAGATGACTGGTCCTGTCAAAAAAAATGATTGGTCAAGGGGAATTTTCTCACCCAAAGATCCCCACACTTCTGTATCTGCATTTCTGCTACATTATTTCATCATCACCTTCAGAAAAAGAATATCAAAGCAAGGACTTTGTTATTACAGGTAGACAAAAGGATGTTTCATGAGTGACTCTTACTTTTCAGAGTGATAATTCTGGTGTAATTACACTTCCCTTTCTTTCCTACTGACAGGGTAGATCTGCTGTTTTGAAGTTCTGCTAGTGTTTCTACCCTAGTGGCCTGTTCTGGGAATATTTAGAATGCTTATAGTAGGGCTACCTGGGAAAAGTGGCTTTTAAACACACATGCTCATGAGAAGGGAACTTAGGAAAATGAGAATATATGATTTTGAGAAGCATGGAGATCCATATGGACTTTGTAAGCTGTCCTGTCTGCACAGACCCATTTGAGCCCAGGGGTCCTAGGATGCTTTAGCCAGTTGCTTATGACAGTCTATACAAATTGTGGAAGGGAAAAAGAAAAAGGCTTGTCTTATTCTGAGAATCCAAAACTCAGAAGGACCTGACATCCCAGATACGCTATCACTGACAAGCCTACAGCCCCTGGAGCTCTTGATTATACTGACTTCTTTTTCCTTTTGTTTTTGCTTTGGGAGGAAGGAAGCATTCTGCAGATTATGCCTAATGCAGATTTATCTTGCTATCAACTGTCTTGGTAGACAATCTGGGAAAACAGTTATTTTGAAGGCTGATAGAAGGGCAGCAGTGTTCCTTTTCTTGGTGGGAGTCCTTGGCCTTTCAGGGAATGATGCTTTTGTCACAATAAGGTCTGTGGAAGCATCTGGACTGGGAGGATTCTTTTGGCACTGCCAGTTTAAGAGGCTCCTCTTCCATGCCACTTCATGGAAATTTGGCTCTCCACAGGTGCTCAATTTCAAACTATGTCTCTCTCCTTCATGTGCTATAGGGCTCTGGAAGGCTGTGAGGTTGTCAGACCTTGGGAAGGCTGCTTTCTGCCTGCTGCAATTGCCAATTCAAAGGCCTAGGCAATGGAGATTTGCTATGGAAAATGTGTAACATCTGTAACCCAGCAGCCTTTCTCCCTCACTCACTGCCACAGCAATGGACCATGGTTTTGAGATGTAGCTGTGAGTTCAGACCCACCGAGAACCTTTTCACCTTCCTGCATCTGGGTAGTCCATGTGCCTTGCCAGCTGCTACCAAACCCATCTGCTTCTTGTCCAAGTCCAGTAGGACAAAGCTGTGCTGTCATCTAGATGGCAGGAGGATGATGGAGAAATCCACGGGCAAGGAAATCCCTGACCCTGGATCCTTGCTATATGTGTTAGGAGAGGTTACCAACCCTCTCTGCAAGCAGTCAGGCCAAACCTCCAGGAACAAACTCACATTTGAGCTACCAGGTATAAATTGAGACAGATATAGCAGAAGTAGGAAGGACTACTGACCTCAGTGTCTGGCCTCAATACCACATTTCTTCCTTTCCCTGTTTGTTTAAAGTCTATATTGGAGAGCACTGTGAGATAAGAGTAGGGTATCTATGGAGATGTTATGGTGCAGGGTCTGTGGTGTTGTACTGCAGATGATTCAGAGTTGGGGCATGTAATAAAATGTCCTTTAAACAGCACTGCAAGGAAGTTTGGGAGAGATCTTCTTCAGTGGTGCCCTCTTTATATGCAGAAGTGACTGTGGCACATTATAAAGGACTGTCCTAGAACTGCAACAGTGTCTGAACTTGAAAGTCCTTGACTAGGTCTTATGGCAATGATCTCATGGGGTGGTCTGTAGGGATGTAAGGACATTGTCAAATTGATTTTAACACAAAAATTAGTAAATGAGAGAAAAAAATTCTATCAGGTGAAAGTGGCCTTAGGACAGAAATTTATGCTGACCTGAAAATCACCATACAAATTTTAATGGACATATTCACTGAGGACCATGTCCTTTTGGGGCAGGTTCCACAGCCAAATCTGTTCTCTTGTACATCATCAGCTTGGACCTCTCTGTTCTCCTTTGGCAGTGGCTGTGTTGTAAATCAGTCTGAGGTTGGATGCATTCTGGCTAGCCCCAGATCCCAGATGGCCCCTAAGGATTAACCTGCTGTGGATTTGGGCAGCCTCCAAGTTGTCCTGCTGGGTAGGCCCAAAGAGAGGGATTTCAGCAGGCCATCATCAACCACTGGACTCTGATACAAGCAGCAGAATCTGCACAAAGCAAGAATTCTGCCCCAACTCCCTGCACGCAGTTCTTAGTGGAGTGAGCATGAATAATGCAAGACCCCAAATTAGGAAGGAGAACCAACAGCTATGAGCAGTGTGGGAGGCTCCTGCTAGTTCATGGGGCTGCCCTTCGAGCTGCACGTGTGTCACCACTGTCCTCACCAATGGTGCACTATGAGCAAGGGGAACTTACACAAAACATGAAAAAGTGCTGTTGCAAAAGCACTTGAAACTAAAAAAAACATGCTTTGAAATAAATAAGGGGCATTGGGAAATTACATTTTGGCAACTGCACGAAGTGTGTGCATTTCCCATAGAACTGAATAAAAATAGATTGTGTCAGAAACAATGATAAAAAACTCATGGGAATGCATGTCTGGCACAGTTTATGTTCCACTCCTGGGGCTAAAGCTGGAATATTGAAAGTATGGTACAATTACAAGTTTTACTTTAAAATGTAATTTTAAATTTAATTTAATTTACAGAAATGTAAAATATTTCTGTTTCTTATAAAAGTACAAAAAATAATCACACATTTTCTATAACAATCCATAAATCTACACCAAATAGCTAGTCTTAATTCACTGCAAGTCAACTGAATTAGGATACTTACACTGCATTCATAGACAGACTAATATGATGGGGTCTTTAGATTCTGTCAAAATAGAAACAGCAATGTTATATAGAGACAAATGCATGTGTGTTTATTTATACATGCACACAAATACACTTATAGAGAGATAAAAACACCATCCTTCTCTTCCAGAATCTGTAAAGGTCATTACATTTTGATTATTTTTTAATCAAATGCACATCCACAAGTTTGTATAAACAAACTATCCTGAGACAAACTGGAGACTTGACACTCCGGTGCACAGCTCAGACACATTCACATTTCTCCTTTAAGGTCTGCTAGTTTGAATTAAGGTTCTTTTCTCAAATGTGGCCCCTCCAACTACAGGCACTGGTCTTCCCTTACAGATTAGGCAATACCTGAACCCACCTTGGCTGATGTCTTTGGGACACTAAAGTGTCTGTCACACAGTCCAGCAGCTCCTTCCCGAGCCCTGGGGTGTGTGGGTGTGCAGAGACACCCAAACTGAGAAACATGTCAGGGTCTGAGTGGTGGTTTTACCCACTAATGCTATTTCCAGTTTCCACCAGGACAAAAGTCTGCAGGAACATTACCACTACATTAGAGTTCAAACCAAACAAAATAATTCAGCTGGTGCCTCTTTAACCAATACTTCTGCAGATGCTTTATTCTTCTTGCCAAGAATAACTAATCATTTCCTCAAGAATATAATGAGCAACAATTAAATCTATCAGGGATAAAAACAAAACAAAACAAAACAACAAAACAGACAAACCAGAACAACCCCACACAATAAAATCCAAACCCACAAAACCAAAAAATAACCAAATCAAAACCCAACAGTTAATGTTCCCTGAAAAAGTCGCCTCTTCCCTAGAAGATACCACTTAGAACTACAGACTCCAAAGTTCTGACTCCCTCCTTCTGGAAATTAGCTTCCAAGAAACTGAAGTTAATTCTCTTCATGCCTTTTTTTTTTTTTTTAAGGAATATTGACAGTTAATGAGAAACATAAGGCATGGAATTGTAGTGTTGTTCTCCNGGACGGATCTATTGACAGCGCCACGAGGACTGCAAAGGTGGTCTTGGCTCCAGCGCCACGAGGACTCATGTCTGTCAGTCAGTAGCTATGACCCCATCTTTCCTCTCTTCTCTCTCTCCCTTCTCTACTATTGCATAATTGTGTGTATCAATAAAGATACAATTGATTTTACTTGAATTAAGTTCTCATTGCCTCTTTTTGCACTCTGAAATCAAAACGAACCATCACGACCATCCTTTGGCTTGTGACATCCATCCAACAGTTATTTCTACTCATTTTCTCCCATTTTTTTTGCCACAAAATAGATGATCTGAAGACTTCAGATCTAAGCTCAGGACTAATAGAAGAAGATTTGCAGAGAGAAAGTTCATTTTTCAAAAATTATCTGATTCCCCAGCTCCTTCAAGGAAAATAAAGCAAAACTATCTATTCACTATCACTGTTTTTTAATTGAAATAAAACCCAAGCATCCATGGCAGTGACTGTAGGTTTTTAAAAGCATATATGTATTATGATTTTTTTCACTAGTGCTTCATATTTCAGAAGATCTAAGAATTACTGCATCTTTGGGGATATTTTTGCATCCCTCTAGTGACATGAAGGAGTTTAATTTTCCAAAAGATGTTGAGCCATCTCTGATAAGCAAGACTGATACTATTCTTTTCCATAAAGGTGCTACTAGACTCTACAGACTGATATCCTTCATCTCTTAGATCATATAGCCTCTTCTACTGAGCATGGTAACAAGCACTTAGATAAAGGTTGAGAATTCTCCCAGTCTTTTCACCTCAAGACATTTCCTGCAGTTTATGAATAATTCCTGTGTCTCTTTTCTGCACATCTCCATTTCTCCATATTCTTTTGAATATATGAGCACTAAATCTGTACTCCTTTTTTTATTGGTTTCAGGAGTGCTTTATAGAGGGAAGATCTGCCATTTCCTATTTTTGATCTCTCTCTTGAAAGAAGCAAAAATCTCATTAGCCCCTTTGTCTACAGAATTACGCCAGAAATGGGAGTAAAGCTGTTTTTCCACTCTGATCACCAAACTCTTCCAGAAGCACTGCCTTCCTAGACAAAGTCCTTCCATTCTGTAGAAACATCTTGCACTGTTTCTGAAGACAATAATTTAATAAGGAGCTTGTAGAGTAAAATTTTCTTTAAATGGACAAGTGATCCAGATCATTCCATGTTTCCCTGAGCTCAGTGACATCACTGTTCAGCTGGGGTTTGTGACATCTGGAAGTTCTTATCAGCAACATTCATACCTGCTCCCGTGTGATTGCAGGAGGTGTTGAACAGAAGCAGCCTACTGTCAATTCCTGGGGAACTTCTCCATCTGATGATGATTTTCTGTTGTTAGCTATTTGGAGAGATGTCTCTGTTAGTCATTTAACAGGTTATCTTGACAGTGTATAATGCCATTCTTAGAAAAAGTGTAGGGCATCAAATGAAATAAGATCCTCAAAATAGATGAAGTCTACTGCATCTACACTGTCATTTTATTTCATTGCTTTTAAAATGAGAAGGTTCACTTTTAATGACAAATTCAGCATTCACTATAGTGACTTTGGAAACTCTAGTCATATTTTTCTGAAATTACAGGTGATTATAAGAGCCCAAATTGAGGCACATAAAAAGGAGTACTTTTCTAAGAGACAGTAACCTGCAGTTTCTGAGTTTCAAGGATGACAAACAACAGATTTCAATGGAAATCAACAGCTGTTCATTTACTGAATAATAACACTTGTAAACAGAACTTGTAATAAGTCACAAAGCTCATATTCCCTGGAAAATACAGTTTGGGGTTAAAAAAGGACTAGGGTGAGTGAAAGAGCAAGGGACTTTTAAGGAGGTTAGAATATGTGATACTCTGCATTTCTTTTGAACATATTATCTCAGTAGATGAGGTGGATGGAACACTTGGATTCAGGACCAACGTAAGCCAACTAGAATTTGAATTGCTGATAATCTGATACTCCTCCTCCTGAGCCACGACTTCTGCTCTCTTCCCCCTGAGAGCATGATGATTCATCTCAGCTCTAATCAGGCATTTAATTTCACTGACTACCTAGCACTACAAGTGCCTAGAAGGTGATACAAGGGAGAGAAAATGAACACTTGTTCCTGGGTTAGCAGGTGCCATTTTGTGTAAGGAAACTCCTCAAGCTGTTTATTTGGTTAAATTGATTGTGAATCGGTACTGGAAGTGGCAGGGGCTGTTTCATTTTTACTGCTTTGCTGCTATTCTCTTCCTTCAGTTAGATTCCTTCCATCCAAGTTTTGAACTTGGCTTTTCTGTTTGCCCAGGGAAAACCCTCTGGCATAAATAACAATTTTACTTGAATATGTAAATGGCTACTTGGTTCTTGCCATCCTAGATTTACAGTAGGCAGGGGAGGAGTTAAGTGGTTTGAATCCACAGAACAATAAGCACAGGCAGAGTAAAGGGTATGAGATGGAGAACAGGAGATTCAGTTGAAGGAAGAATCATGAGGAATGTGTTTGAATTTGATTCATGTGTTACAGGCCCTAGTTTCTCATATTGTTTATAAAACTGAACATTTTTCTGATAAATAGATTTGGGTTTGGTAATGGATTTTGTAATACAATAATGGTGAATTTTCATGCTAATGAGAACAGAAAAGTGCAAAACTATGGGTCTGCATGACTGCAAGTTATGTTACTGGTGGAAAATTCATGGCTGAATGATTGCCATCAAAACAGTTGAGAAATTCAGTGAGCAAGATTTGCCTAGTAAGCCAAAAGGACCTGAGAAGAAAAAAGAGAGAAAGTCAGTACATGTAACATTTTAAAGGTATTTTGGAAGATCAGAGATTGGTACATGATTATTCTTATGAACTGTGGTTATTCTAAACTTAAAGCAGCTATTGCTCAGTCAAGAAGAACATTACTGTATAGCTGAAGAGATTTTTAAGTAAATATAAAATATGTTGGGATTTGAAGATGTCTTTTGAGCAGCAGCTTTTTAGTCATGCGGTATACAAAGTGCATCTTTACTTAAAAATTTCAAAAGTCTTGATAAAAAATTTAAGACAACACAATTCAATGATATTTTAAACACAGGAAACACAGGGAGCAACATATCCCAAACACAAATGTGAGTCTTTTCCTACTATGCTGCATAAGGCAGAGGTCCAGGCTTTGCCCTGTGTTTCTCCAGTACAATATGAACACTTTCCATGGAGAACCACAGTGGGAATTACTAGGCTGTCAAATTGAGGGGGGCTATTACAGATGATGAGAGCAGGATCTCCTCTTTCTGGGCTAGAAGAGTGCAGCCGGTCCTAGCACACAGTAATAACAGCCCCTCTTGCCTGACACAAGGTAACAAACAGCAGGATTTAAAAGCCTGTACTCCAGTAGTGTGCTTGCTGAAGTTACTTTCCCCAGGAGAGAAAGGGCTTTACCCTTTCTTACCTCCCTGATGTTCAGTTCCACTTCTGCCCCTCTGTACCCACCTTCGGCACCGCGGGCTTAGCCGGGGCTCACTGGGAGACAGTTGGCAAGAGCGTGTGTTTGGAAGGACTGGAGAAAAGTATTCCTATCAGGCAAAACATTGAAAGCTGGCAGAAAAAAACAGGCTTGTAGTTGGATGTTGGATGGACTTTGCTAGGTCAAGTTTACTAAATTTGCTAAATTTGCATGGGCCCCGGTAAAGGCAAAGCTTGAAAGTCTGACTGTCCCCCATTCTGCCCTCTGTCCATTGTCCTCCATGTGATCAGAAAATATCTCATTCTCCGAGCTCTGACAAAGTATTCCCAACCACTGTCTGAAGCATGTTGTCTGGGATTGTCCTATGGGAGACACAGTGCTTGCTATTTCTCACCCTTTTGCTCTAATCTCCTAGTTTTTCACTGCTGTAAACCAGGTGAAGGGACAAGAAGGACATGCAAAGCAGGTAAGCAGTGTTTTATGAAAAGCGCATCTGTTGGGTAGGAGGAAAGGAGATAACAAAGTCTTTAGGTTATTTCCTTGGGATTTGTGAGGAGAATATTCTGCCTAATCCTTTTTCAGTACAGAAGGATTTCTGTAGGTTGTATATTCTCTTTCTTTTTAAGAAGATATTTACAGCCAAACTAGAATGGCACACAAAAATTAGTAGCATTAATAAAACTCACTGGAGAGGTGTGAACCACTACTTTCACTATCTAACTGTTCACTCTGCTAAACATAACACATATTTTTGACAGCTGCCCTCCTTATGAGGATTTAAAAATAATTTAAATATCAATACAAGGTCTTTGGAACAGAAAGAATCTAAGGAAACCAGATGACACAAACTTGAACTACAAAATTTGCTGGCATCCTTTGAGATACACAAAACTCAAGATAAGTTTCACTAGACACAAACGCTTTGGGCTGTCTTGAAACATTTTTTAGAAAGAAGCATTCTTTAGAGTTCTGCCACTTAGGAATCTCTTATTCAAATTATCCCAGTTTTGCATACAAACATCAAAGGCTGGCTCTTGAGGATGTCCTCAGAGAAGTGATCTCATTTTAAGTCTGGGAGGATGAGAGTCTGACAAACTAGGGGAGCTCTTGATTAGATGGCAAAACACACTATGCTGCTGGTAAATTCCTAGAAAAAAAGATTGCCTTGTCTGGCTAAGATATATGTCAGGGATGACCTAGTGCCTGGAAGGCACTAATTACTAACACTTCCCTTCCTGGGGGCTTCCTCAAAGCTTAGGTATGTCTCAGCCTGGTCACAAACAGACCAACCCCCCCAGGGGCGTGAGAAGGTTTTTAAGGTCCCAACCTTGTGAATGAGCCAGTCTGGCACTCCAAGCTAACCCACCCTCCATAGTGACTAAGGTATGGACCTGTCCAAGATGTACAGGTGTCAGCCCTCCTGCTGCACTTGATTCTCAGCCTTTTTAATGTTTGGGGCTATGTGCTGCACCAGCAGTGCTTCCACCAGGCAGCTGTGGCCAGGGCATGCCAGCACTGGGGCATGGCATGAAGGGTATGCTGGCAGGGCTGGGAGCCCCCTGCACACCGTGGCAGTTCTCAGAGCCTGACAACAAAGCAATCTTCTGCAGACCAGAGAGAACTCGTGGTCTGTCCCCAGATGATTAACTTGACTTTGATGAGGTTCCTGAAGAAGGACAGTGCTAAACAACAGTGAATTTAACTGCAAATAATACTTTATAATGGTCTGCAGAGTAAAATGAAGCCACAAGGTGTTGCTCCATGGTATTCCACAGCTCCACTAGCAGAGGTGTCTCCTGCCTGTTACAGGGCAGCAATATCACCACACAGGCATGGTTTACTCTCTTACTACTTTACCTGGTCTATAACACTTTGCAGATACAACCTGTGAACCAAGACCTTTTTGAAAATGCACACACAACCAGAACTGGGTTCCATTTGGAAATTCATTCAATTTAAAACTGGCTTTGAGACGCCTATCTGTGTGAAAAGTGTCACAGAGATTGCTGTATTTTGCTGTCACATTGAGGTTAGGTCTTTCAGTATCTTGCTGTTACAAACTCACGTTTGACTGCTTATCGTACCCTAAGCCCTTGTGAAGCTCATTGCAAGGCCATTTGAATAATGCCGAATGTTTCATGGAATCAATTATCAAACAGCCATGTTGTTGCAGCCTTAGATGTTTTAGCAGCTAATTTGCTTGATGCATAAAAATAAGACTCCAACAGATCTTTCTGAAACCCTCAAACTTTGGCCAGTGTTCAAAGGTGATAACAAATCGGGAGGGGGTATGCAGTTTTCAGGCATTCCACAGACCTCACTTTCAAGAAGCGTTTAGTGAAGCATTGAAAAACATGGCCCCCGTAGTTGCTACTTACTCTACTTAAAACATTTAAGCTTCCTGGTGATGACAAGCAGCACCCACTTACCACTGTGCTAAGTAGTCACTGCAACATGGCTTGGAAGAGTGTCTATGCTGAGCGTTGGCACTCAGCAGTGTTTAAATTGGACTTCCCCCATTTTTAAACAATTGCTTTTTCTCCAGCTAAATTTTTCGTGGACCTTAAACAACCAGCTGTCAAACAGGATGTTCTTGCTAGCACGACATCACCCCTCCCATCCTAAACAATATAGATGACTATAAATCCATAGCACTTCTATGCGTAGGAATGATGTGGAGAAGAGCTTTAAGGTGGTGCACGGCCGTGAAAAAGCACAGCAGTAATCAGCTATGAAACGCTACATGCACTGCGGTCCTCTCATGTCCGCTCATCGGGAATCCCCGCTGGTCGCCAGCGTGGATGCCTGGACGCCCCCGCAGGGAGAAGGCGCTCAAGCCTCGGGTCCCCGGGAGCCCGGGGGTGGCGGGGGGCGGCGGTGGCCGGCGGGGCCGTGCCCCGGCAGCACAGCCCTGCGGGG